>JARHVA010001550.1:2537500-2652500 GCA_037957365.1 Torreya grandis
AGCTTTTCATGATGATGTATGTGAAGAAAGGTTCGTATATTAGTTTCAAATGTTTTTAAAATAGATAACAACACATATGTATTCCATGAATCCAAGAAGTAGGAGTGCTTCATGAGTCAATTATAAGAAATATATCTTTGACATAGAATTATTGGACATATAAATTTTGATAATGTGGTAAATATAAATTTAAAGGGGTTGGTAAGCCATATGCCCAAGATTTCTAAGATTCCTCATTTTCTTTACAAGGCATGTCTTCACAGGAAGAAAATCAAAAGAAGATATAAATACAAGGAATTGTCCACTATGAAGCCATTATAGTTGATCCACATTGATCTACGTGGACCTATGAGAACTCAAAGTATTAAAGGTAATAACTAATTCATGCTTCTCATTGATTATTTTACTAGGATGACATTAATATTTTTTCTTAAAGAAAAATTAGAAGCTTTTGCTAGATTTATGGCATTCAAAGTGCTTATAGAAAATGATAAAGGGTAAAATATCAAGTGTGTAAGATCATATAGAGGAGGTGAGATTTTGTCTCATGAATTTTATTATTTTTATGAGAAACAAGGGATAAGGAGACAATATTATGTTTCTAGAACACCACAATAGAATGGTGTCATTGAAAGAAAGAATAGGATTGTTCAAGAGATGACTAGAGCCATGATTCAAGATTCTAAATTATCATATTTTTATTAGGAAGAGGTAGACAACACTTTAGTTTACATCATAAATAGATGTCAAATTAGAGTAAATGGCGATAATACTCCTTATGAGTTATGGAAGAATAGAGTAGCTAATGTCAAACATTTTAGAGTGTTTGGAAGCAGGTGCTTCATCAAAAGAGATGAAAATAATCTTGGCAAATTTGATTTAAGGTCTAATGAAGGCATCTTCTTAGGTTACTCTTCTATCAGTACTGATTATAGGTGGTTCAACAAGAGACTTCACAAGACTGTTGAAAGTTTAAATGTAAGGATAGATGAGACAAGTAGAGTTAAGAAGCCAAAATTGTAGGTAAGAGACTCAAATCATAATTCTAGTGCAAATAATGATGATTTATATGTTTAAACAAATGATGAAGATAAAGAGGAGGAATAAACACAAGACTCTAAAGATCCATTTAGAAGAATTAAAAAATATCATCCAATCTCTCAAATTATTGGAAATGCTAGTGTAGGTTTGTAGAGTAGAAGGATCCATGATTTAACCCAAAACATTCATGGAAGCTAGCAAAGATCAAATTTGGAATGGTGAAATGAATGAATAACTTGACTAAATAAGAAATAATTAAACATGGTATTTATTTCTTAGGCCAAAAGATTAAAAAGTGATATCTACCAAGTGGGTTTTCAAAAATAAGATGAATGAGAAAGGAGAAATCACTAGGAACAAAGCTAGATTGGTGTGTAAAGGATATGCTCAGGTTGAAGGATAGATTTTAATGAGAAATTTTCTTCTATGGTAATAATGGAATAAATTAGAATCTTCTTGGCATATGCAAGTTTCAAAGGTTTTAAAGCATACTAAATGGATGTGAAATATGTATTGTTTAATGGAAAATTAGAAGAAGTCTACATTAAGTTACTTGAAGGATACTTCATGTGAAATAATAAAAAAAAATTGTGTAAACTAAAGAATGCTATTTATGGTCTTAAACAAGCTCCTAGAGCTTGGTATTATAGGTTAGATAATTATATTTTGAGTCAATGTTTTAAAAAAGGGGTAGATGATAGTAATTTATACATTAAGATAGAAGGCAATTATCAATTGATAGTGGTCATATATGTTGATGACATTGTTTTTTGATATAACGATGATAATATGGGTAGAGAGTTTGTAGATAATATAAAGGCTAAGTTTGAAAGGTAAATGTTGGGATAAATTTATTTCTTCTTAATATTTTAGATTAACCAACTTGATGTAGGGTTATTCATTCCACAAGCTAAATACATTAAGGATATGCTAAGGAAGTTTGACATGATGGATTGTAATCTAATGGGTACTCTATTGATCACAGGATACAAGTTAAGTATACTATATAAGTCACCAAAATTTAATCAAACTTTTTATATATCCATGATTGGAGGTATTTTATACTCTACTACTTCTAGGCCTAATATCATGCAATTAATTGGTCTTATAGGAAGGTTTTAAGCTAATGATAAAGAATCTCATTTGAAAGTAGTCAAAAGGATCTTGAGGTATCTCAAAGGCACCATAGAGTATGGTTTATGGTATCCCAAGAGTAAATAATTAACTTTTAAATCATATACTAATGCAAATTGGGTAGGATGTGTGGATGATAGGAGGAGTACCAAAGCCGGGGTCTTATTCATGAGAGAATGTTTGGTGTCATGGGTAAATAAGAAGCAAGCCTCAGTGTATTTATCAATTGTATAAGCTAAGTATATAGTAGTTTCATCTTATTTCACACAATTCATATGAATGAAACAAACTTTGGAAGATTATAAGGTAAGTCAAAATGGACCTTGTCTTATTTATTGTGACAATACTAGTGTAATTAGTGCCTCAAATGATCCTATTATGCACTCAAAAACTAAGCATATTCTTCCTATTAGATATCATTTATATAGATAACAAGTGAGTAACCAAAGTGTTAATATTAATTATGTACCTAAAAAATAGTAACTTATAGATATTATGACCAAATCATTGTCAAAATATACATTTGAGTATCTAAGACAAAGCTTGGGTGTCATTTATTTCTCTATGAATCAATATAAGGTATTTTGGTTAAGGGGGAATAATAAGTTCATGAGATTGCTCTAGAGGTGGATTGAGAAAGAAGGTGAGTAAGCTTATGTGGTGGTTCTTCATGGTGTGTGAAGATATAAATATGTTCATGAGGTGCAATGGATCAGAGATCTTAGGGGGAGTCCCTCTTAGATGTTTTTTGGTGGGTTTCATCATATTTTAGTGCTTTTGTATGTTCTTTCTTCATTAGTTATAATAATTGGTTGAAGAGAGTATTGACATTTAGCAAGAGGAATTTGTCAAGGAAAATAATATGTAGCTAAAGGTAAGTAATAGTTTTTATCATCTTTCTAAGATGGTCCTCTATTTTTGGTAGTCTTTCCAAGTCCTCAAGATCAGTTTGTGCCCACTTTTTCATTGTGTCAAAGGGGGAGAAGGTTCTTATTATGAAAGAACTTCAAGAGAGAGAAGGAAGGTGATCTATATGATGGGTGTTGACATCAATGAAAAAGGGGGATATTTTTTTAGAGTTTTCAGTGATGTCATGGAGGTGTCCAAGTGAGTGGGTGAAGTGTCTTGATAGCCTAAGTGTTAAAGACAAAGTGTGAAGTGTGTTTGTCCTAATATGCTTGAAGTAGGCTTGGTTGATCTTCATTATTGAAATGGTTAAGGATATTTATCAATGATTATGGTGATTTTATGCTATGAAAGGCATAATATCATAGTTCAAGGATGATTAGAGAGATTTTGAAAGTGCATGGTATTCATTTGGTTCTTCAAAATTCTAAGTAGGCATATTGATGACATTATATTTCACAAGTGTAAATATTCCATGAGAATAATGGTATATGGATGGATTACCTTATATAAGGAGATCATATGTTTAAAATTTTAGGTCATTTTATTGATCACAAAAAAAATTAAGGGGAAAAGTTGGCTTTCTAGGTAGATTGCAGTGGTTTCTTTTCTTAGCCAGATTGTAACTATATATCATGTAAATATGGATGAAATAGTAAGTTTGTGAATTTAATCTATGTAATAAGAAAATATTTAAATTTATAAATGATATAATTTATATTGTTTATATATTTCCAAGAATATTTCCTAAAATTTTGGAGACCTGAAGTGTTGTCTAGCTCAAGTTATAAAGCTTCAAAATTTCTCTAGTAGACTGTGATGGGTCGGAGACCATCAAGTTCAACCACATCAAAGACTATAGTCATCTAGTCATTAGTTATAATTGTGTAATTTAAATCACATATATTTATATAATGGTGTGCTTATGTAAAAATTTTCATGTGTAGGTGACATGTGTCATAAGTTTTCTAGTCTGACAAAAGATCAATGGTTGCACACATTTGTACTTTCAAAATATTGATAACATAAGTTGAAGTCATAGATTAAAATGTATATAAGTAAAATGAGGGTGTAAAGTGTTTTAATAATATGAGTTATGATAAATATATAATGGTGAGTGTTATAAGGTAAGGACCATGTTGATCTATAGAGATCAACGGTGCACATTTGGTCAATATTACAAGAGTGCACGAGATGAGGTCAACATGTTCAAAGTTTAACTATTTATCATAGTTAAAGATTAGAAGATATATATGGTGTGTATTTAATATAAGATTAAAGTACATGAGATTTTTAAATAGTGTTCAAAGTTTAATATTAGCTTAGTGACTGTTGGAATTTAAATATTCAAATTTGTGAGGGAAGACTAGTTTATGGTTTTTGAGCCATAACTTTTGATCTATGTAGAATTTGACCATGGTATAAAATTAAAAGTTGTATAGGAGTTAAATTAGAATCCATAAATATTTATTTAAATGTATAATTATTTATAAAGTCAATTTATTGATCTCTAAAGTTGACTGTGTGTTTGTTCATGCTTTGCAAATAACCTGAGAAGGGTATTTGAGTTGTTCATGATGGTATTTTGATGTTTCTAGATAATACATATATTGGAGATGTTTTAGACTCAATGAATACCATATTTATCTATTTTTTTGGTTTGAATAATCCATATTTAATATTAATAAATGATTATAAGTTGATTATGTGTTCATTCAAGGTGTTCTTCTGTGCATAATGTTGTTTGAACAAAACTGGCTCTAGCAAAGGAGTGTTGTGATGACTGTGATCATTTGATTATGTCAAAGGGGTCATGTAGAGTGTATATATGCAATTGGAATTGGTCCTATGTTTCCAATTTTCTTGTACAAGTGTCAAAGAGGTGAATGGCTCTTCATAGGACCTAAAAGGTCACTTAGGCCTATTTGAAAGAGCGTTCTACTTAAAGGTGACCCATGTATATGCCTTAAGTGTGAAGGAATGTGTTATGTCTGACAAGGAAGATTATGAACATGATAATGATTATGAAGTTTCTATAAAATTTGAAACCAAATGTTATAGTCTTTAGGCTTGTGGAAGAGACTTATGAGATTAGAGAGAAGAGGTGTGTGGAGTGAGTGCGCCCAGTAGATGGATTGAAGAGTAGAGAAATTTGATGACTATATGTATGACCTATAGGTTATATTTCTTATTTCAAGTATAATGATATTATAATTTTGAAGGTTTAGGATGATTAAAGAGGTCTAGAGTGATCTAAATGGTGGTTTTGGATGTGTGTGGCTATGTGAAGAAGTGAAGGGGGTAGATATACATTATTTCTCCATAAGAATAATAGATAAAAAATGATCAAGAGATGTTCATTTCATAGGTGTTGGGAGGGTTCTCAATATCTTGGTTATAAGTACGTGACCATCAGGTGGTTAGAAGTACTTGATCATATTAGGGGTAAGTGCTCTTTGTGAGATAGGTGCCTCCCTAAATCTAGTCAGAAGAACTTAACCAGAAATACTTGATCATCCTATAGGTAGGTGTTCCTTTTGAAACATGTGTTTCAAAAAAAATTGGTCAAAAGGACTTAATCAGTATAATTTTTGTGATCATCTTATATGATAAGTATTCCATGTGTTTGTAGGCTTGAGAGTGGGTTTTGTTCCCCAAGATGGTTTCCCACATGGATCTTGTGTTGTGTGTATAATCTTACATTATATATTGTTCATTATTATGAATTACTTATATATTATATGAATGTTTATGATAGTTAGAAATACTTGATCATCCTATAGGTAGGTGTTCCTTTTGAAACATGTGTTTCAAAAAAAATTGGTCAAAAGGACTTAATCAGTATAATGTTTGTGATCATCTTATATGATAAGTATTCCATGTGTTTGTAGGCTTGAGAGTGGGTTTTGTTCCCCAAGAGGGTTTCCCACATGGATCTTGTGTTGTGTGTATAATCTTACATTATATATTGTTCATTACTATGAATTACTTATATATTATATGAATGTTTATGATAATTGAATAAGGGTTTAAAAGGTTTGGAATTGTAATTAGATTATTTGTCACCCAAGTATTCACCCCCCTCTCCATGATTGTACCTATAATAGTTCAAGCTCTAAGAAATACATATTTTTTTGGGTAATGTAATTGACATTTTTTTTTAAAACATGTTTTGTCATTCTCATGTTTTGAATTTGAAACATGCTAAGGGGTATATAATGTTATGTACCTAAATAAATTATATTATGATGTATATTGATAATTGGAGATTCTAACATATGTCACACATCCTCTTAGTCATATGGGTAACTTATGGTATTGATTATATGGGTAAATGAGTAGGACTAAACTAGGATTAGTGATATACCCATCCATATGGGTAATTTTTGGTATTTATTATATTGTGAAATTAGTGGTCCTAAATTGGGATTAGTGATATATCCATATATTATTGTTATGGGCTCTATATAAGGAAGTACATATAATTGTGGAAGTGTAGACACATAAAATTAATAATTAAATGTTTGTAAATGTTTAAACTTGATATCTTTACCCTACTTGGCCAATTTACTATTCCACTAACTTATCATCTATATGGGATTATTCACTTTTCTAAAAACTACCTTGAAACTACTCATTATATCATTTAGACATTCATATTTTACTTATAGGTTCTTTTCAGACTAGTTATAGTAGTATCTATCCTTTTGGGATAAGACAAAAATAGGTTAAACAAGGCCATATTGTGGCCTTGTCCACTAACATGACCTTGCCCCTCATACCCCAATACCAATTTCTTAAATTTGACACATTTCACTTAATCCCTCCAATGATTTTATCAAGAATAGTTATCATAAATATTTAAAATATTTATCTATATAATCACATCAAGGCCACTCAAAACACCACTTGATCAATCTAGAAATCACTTTGAAAATTCTACTACACATTGAGCAAAATATCACTATTTATTCTAGTTTCAATTTTGAAGCATTATAAAAGTCATAGGTCAAGTATAAATAGATTTTATTTTAGGTCAAGTTCACTCACTTTTAAGCAATCTATCTAGTTGCATTCATATAGAAAAGTCAAAATTCACACACTCATTATAAGAGAGAGAACTTCATCAATCAAAGGCCCATTTGGGTTATGTAGGCAGCACTCATATTACACATGGATTTATAAGAGTATCTTAGATATTACCCTAACCCCATTTCCCCCTTTGGAATTTAATTTCTATTTTTTTATTTTATAGGATCTAGGATTTTTATGTCCATGTCTTTCATGCAACAAATTAGGACCTGTAGACTAACAATAAACCCTCACAAATAGGCACATGAACCTAAATCAAAAATCAATCATACAATAAACTAGGATTAAGCCATAGTTCATCTTTTTCCTCTTAGTGTGGCCTTATTCCATCACATTTTACAATTTTTTTTATTTTCAACATAGTTCATCAATATTTTCAAGTAATTTTTAGTCACATTTATCCTACACAATCAGTATAAAATGTGTTTTAGGTAAGTTTTCATATCTTGTGAAAATTTACTATTTTTAGATTATTTTTAGTTATGTCAAATCTTAATTTTAATTCTATATATATATATATTTCTTATATTTTAATTTCAATAGTTCAGATCTATTAGTTTGATTCACTTCAATTTAAAATAGATTAAATGGTAAGAACATATGAGAATTATTGTGAACATATTGTATGCTCTAAGAAGGAGGTTTCTCCATCAAATATGCCTAGGATAGTGGATTGATTCCTCCCCATAAGGATGATTGTATAGTGTTGTCTTACCTTAATTATATTTTTTCAAATAATTATTATTTTGGCATCTTGGCCCACCAATACATTTTGAGTGTTGATCTCATTCTATTTATACATATTTTCATTATTACATGTGAGAATATTAATAGATATCGTGAGAAATACATATGAAAATCACTCCCCATGAGTTACATTACAACACACATAATGTGATCTTTTGCATGGTACTATTTTTATCATGTTAGTAAACCTATTTAAAAATAACAAAATTAAACCTTACTTACCTATACGTAGAGTTTTATGCATATTCTTTTTTATATCAAAATTATTTACTTCAACTATTACTTTGGAAATATTCATATGTAATACTCATCAAAGTAAAATGATCCTCTTAAATTAGTCAAAATTCTAATATCTCAAAATAATCAAAATTGAATTGATACTTAAACAAATTATAATTTGCTCAAACATAACTCAAACCATACACAACAAACAAGGAAGATGTAAATATGCCTTAGCTCAAGAACATTGGAACATGAAAGCTACATTTGATGCCTATTACTTGAACACTTTTAGTTGGAATCAAGCCTTAAGTTTCAATCTCACTTATATTAATTGGTTTGAGATATTCTATGGTTATTGGGTATTATTTATGTATCAATAGTTATTTTGGGTTTGGATGAAGAAGGATCTTGGATGGGTGGTTTGTGTCCTCATAGATTTGATGCATTTGATTGGTACACCCAAAGACTTGATAGAAAGTGGTGGTAAAAACTAGCCTATGATTTTTTAGGTCCTTTACTCTTATGTTCTAGTGGTGTATATGACTCAAACCTACATTGGCAATTCTAAGGGCATAATAAGCAGGGATAGTCATTAGCTTGAATTTTGAGGTAGTTATCTTTTAAAATTTTAAATTAGACCATCTTTTTTGGATGTAATTTGATAGCTTTAGATCCCACTGAGGACCTTGACACTCATTTTGGGGTCTTTAAGAATCCATTATAGATCCCACTGGGTTGTTGGCTCTGTTATATCCCTTTTGATGTTTCTATGGAGACTTAAACCTCTATATTTGTCTAAGCTAGTCCCCAATCCAATTAAAATTGGTATTTTAGTTTCCTCTAAAACTATAGATTTTATTTTGAAACCTAGGCCTTGGGTCTCATCTATCTAAGTTGGTTTTTCATCTAGCCAAAATTGACTAGGGATCGCACCATTAAAATGTGGTTATTTTTGGAATACTAGGTCCTTAGGGGACCAGAAGAGTTATTTCAAAGATCTAGAACTCACAATATTTCAAGTCGAAAAAGGATACTAGTCCATGCAAAAATAGAAAATGTTTATTATAGAGACTTGGAATTCTATATGTGTCTAATATGGGTTTATATCTAGCTAAAACTAGAGTGCATGGTCCTTGGGGGACCCTAACAAATAATGCAATCCTCTTGGTAAAGTACAAGTTAATATTGGGGATATTGATGGTTCTTGGGAGAACTAAAACTCCTTCTATGTCTAGGATGGTGATGGTTTTCTAGATATCTGGACCCCATACTCCTCCATTCTAGGATGGTTTTTATACCATTTAAAACTCATGGATACTTTTTTTATGCTGGGTCCCACTAGGGACTCCATAGGTTTTTACCCCTACTTCTGATTAGAAGGGTTCATTCAAAGATATGGGCCTTGCACTCATTTAAGCCCATAATGGATTCTAGTCCATTTAAAACTAGTAGAGATTTCTTGGAGACATTGACTTCATTTTATGTCTAATATGGTTTGTGATCCATCAAAAATCAATTTGTGGGGCCCCTAGGGACCTTGGTGATTTATCGAGACCTAGACCTCTTCTAAGTCTAGGCTAGTTTTCATACCAATCAAATACAATGTTAGCTCTTCCCTTACTAGTTCCCAATCCATTAAAAGTTGGTGGTTTCTTCTTTTGGGTTGGATTCTTATTGTACTCATTATTAGCTATTTTTGGCTAGGAAAAGACCTAGTCATCCTTGGGTTTCTTTTTTTGGGTTCCTTTTTTTATTCTTAGTCAAGATTAGGGGGAAACCTGAACCTCTTGATGAGTTTGAGGATGGTTTCTAGACCAGTTATCAAATATGGGGTTATCTTAATCCAAACTCAAAAAATACACATTATTTCAATACGATGCACTCTATATTTCACCCCTCACATCACTGAGGGACATACAACAGGATTATCATGAAAAATAAGCTAGCACATAATTTTTTAGTACATAATTCAAAAGGGTTCAAATAATCCACATGTTAAAAATTTTTAATAAATGTTCCTTAATATTCTTGATAGATTATACATATAAATAGAAGTTGTTGGGGGTTGTATACACCTAATTTTGGTCAAGAAAACACAACTATCATGTATTTGGTGGATTTTTTTATTTATAAGTTCTTGATGTTGATTTAAGTTCCTATTCACATATGTTATCCTAGTCATATATATTTTTTATCATGATTTCATATTTATTTCATTATTTTTATAAAGTTTCAATCTTCAAGTCAATCCTTATCTAAGTCACAGGGATTCATGGTCTTACTTCTCTTTCATTCTTCAATTTTATGGTCTTTAGATAGGAACACCCTAATTGGATAGGATTTTGCCTCTCTATTGTTGGATTTTACTACATGTTTCATATCTATTTTCAATGCAAATTTATTTTGCCTCTCTTTTTATGACTATTTTACCCTTCTTTGAGTTAGTTTGTGTGTGAATAAATTTTTAAAATTCAAAATTGGGGGTCTTATATTTAAAATATTTCCTAAGTAATTTTATGTATAACACTAAATATTTTACACTATCATGATACAAATAAAACTATACTAAAATGAGTTCAATCTCTATATTTATCTGGAGTTCATACATATCACATCTAGATTTCATGATTTGACCAAGAAGAGGTCTTAGGCAAATATAATTTAGATACACACTATTCATTATTTAGTCTGCACACACACACACACACACACACACACACACACACACACACACACACACACACACACACACACACACACACACACACACACACACACACACACACACACACACACACACACACACAAACTAGAGAGAGAGAACTGCATTGGCCTAAGATCCCTATCATTAGAGCTATGTAGGTAGAGCTTAGTATAATGGGGTTTTGAGGCCAACATAACCATTATCACTTCCTTATTTTTCCCCATTTTAAATTTGATCCCCATTTATTTTGTATGTATTAATTAATTATGGTTTTTAAGAATAAAATATGAAAACATAGATCTAATATTTTGCTCTCGGGTTTGTTCTAGGCTGAAAAAAATCTATAGAAGTAACCACACAAAATCTCAATTTATAGTTTTATCATAAGAAGATCTTAGACAATGACACCCTAATTGGACAACAACACACTGCTATACTATCCAAATCCCTTGATCTTATCCTATTCCAAAACAAAACTTTAATTTTCAAATATGATTGTGCCATAGTTACACTAAAGGTAAAAAATAATTAGACACAACTCTTTGAGCCCTAAATAGATAATTTTTTCATTCTTTTTTATAATTCAAATAAAAAACCATAGTTATACAATATCATTTGATTTCAAGTGAAATGCATGGTTTAATGTTCATTTAATTACTCATTTCACTCTACTCAGTTGTTATATTTGACTATATGTAAAATCCATAAATCACAATATCAATAAAACATATTGGTGAACCCATTTTATTAATAAAACATAGCCAAATCCTAATTTCTAACCCTAAAATTTTTCCCTTCAATTTTTTTGTCATGTTAGGGTTTTAAATTATGTTTTAGTCTCCTTATGTTGAATTGTATATTAGCATTCATTTTTATTTCTCTCTTATTCTCATTTTATTTTTTGGAAAAAACTAAATTGAATACCAAATAATCTATTCCTCCCCATCTATTTCATGAATTCACAAGCATTACTTATAATTATAATAAAGAATGGATAAACTACCAAAATTGTTTGTTAGATACTAATAATGAAAATGAATATAGATAAAAATTATGATAAAAATGTTAATAAAAGTAGTGTAGATCTATGTTCTTCTCCCACTACTTCTACTTCTATTCCAATTAAATAAAAATAAAATAATAATATAATTCTAAAATAACCCCTCATTGGTGACATCTCATTTGATAATAATCCTAGTTGTTTAACCCTAAATTGATATGGGTCAATATAGTATAAGAATATGAATATAAAAGTGAATAATCGTAAGGGTGATAAAAAAATCTATAGTAGGCCAATTAATTTATAGAATCAGATAAAAAATTTGAATTTATAATACTAAGATATGTTAAAAATATAAAGTATGGTTATTTATTGACATTTAAATGAATTGAAAACAAGAGTAATTAGTTGGTTTGTTGTGTGCATATAGATATAATTTGAAATGGGTTAGAACTATTCTATATTTGGACTCTATAACATTCATTAGATTTTGAAATTTTCCATTATGTGGCCTTAGATGCTTGTGTTACATCTATACGGTTTCATTTATGTCATTATCTAATTTGGACACAAGTGTATAGTACAAAATTTTAACTCGATTTGAGTGTGACCACGTAAAATATTTTTGGTTTTTTTCACCTTTTACTTTAGGGTATTTAGATATTTCACATAGGATGTTTTTCCTTGTCAAATTATCAAACCCTAGCTCTTCACCCTTGGAGTGACTATGAGAAAAATGGGTTTGTGGGCACAATGTGCCAAGCTTCCCCAAGGACCCTTCTATCAATGAGAACTACCTACATATCTAATACTTTAAATATGTACTTGAACTTATGTAATTATCCCCTAAATTTTAGATTATGTGTGTATCAAGATACAAAATATGATAAATAAGTACATAAATTGACCTAGTTCATAACTTGATGAGTATGGCTCATGGAGTGTTCCTTTAGTACTTTAGACCTATAGATGGGTTGTATCTATGATTGATATCAAAATTGGAGAGAATAGAGATGTTTTTCTCACTTAAATGCTTGATTGAGTTCCTTTTGTAGGTTTCCTTATGAGTTATTATATATGTTTTAGGTGAGGAATGAATGAGGGTTGATCTTGTATATATCAATCTCTTTCATAAATATCACACATTAAATCACTTATTCTAACTAGAAGGATATGTTGAATTTGAAAATTTTATTACTCTAGGGCACTAAACAATTAGTTTTTCACATGATACTAGAATTGATGTAGGCATCTAACTAGGATGCAAGTGTCTAGGAAGCTAGAAAATAGGTATAGATCCAAAAAAATTAGAGGATGATAAGCCCTAAGTAGGTTAATAGCATTTTGAGTAGTATATAACTCCTTATATTCAAAATAACATATGGTTTAACTAATAGTTAATAAATAGTCACAAGATATAGTGTATAATATCCTTTTTGTATTAGGAAGGTCTTCAAACTAAAGGTTATAGTGATGTTATGTACTTTCTTAGTCTATAAGATTGAGGTTTTATATAATTCAGATTTAGTGTCTACACTAGTTTGCTAATAATTGTTGGAGATTTTTCAATGATGTTGTTATAAATTTGTCAATTATCTCATCATTATGTCATATAGGTATCTTTTTGAGTGAATGAAGTGCTTTGATAGCCTAAGTGACAATGACAAAGTGTGCAAAGTGTTTGTCCTAGTGTGCTTGAAGTTGGCTTAGTTGATCTTTAGATTTTGCATGGTTAAGATTATTTAGGGATGAATATGGAGTATTGATAATGTAAAAGGGGTCATATAATAATTTTATTATACTTTGAGTTCTTGTGTACATAATTGTAATTCATATGGTTGTCCATAGTCTTCATCTAGACACTTTGGGTCGAGTAGTAGAAAATCTAAGTAGGCAGTTTCATGACATAATATTTGCCACATGTAGATGACTAAAAAGGAGTTGATCATATGGTTATGATTAAATTATTACATATTTATTATAAACCAAATCTTAATTCATGCATTGAAGTGTGGTCTAAGATATGAGGGTGCAAAGTTGGCTTCTCAGATAGAATTCAATGTTTTCCAATAGCCAAATTTGGAAAGGTTCAAGAAGAGCCGAGTAAGCATTTTGATGATATAATATATCGCATGTGTGGTGTTTCAATAAAACATTATCATGTGTTTTTTTTTTCATTTTTGAGCCTAGTTTATTTTCACTAAATTTTATATCATGCACTAAAGCACGATAGAAGTTATGCATATGTAAAGTTTGGCTCTCAAGCATTTTGACAGTGTTTTCTATGTTCAAATAGAGCCGAGTAAGTAGTTTGTTGATGTTATATATTTCATGTGTGAAGGATTAAAGTGAAATTAATCATATGGGTTTATTCAATTTTTATCCTAATTTATTTGTGATAAAATTTGGATAATTCACTAAAGTGTGTCAAAAGATATGCATGTTCAATGTTGGTCTCCTAGACAAGTTCTAATCATAGTTGACTCTATGATAGAAGATTTTGTGAATGAATGTTAATGGAATTATATCTCACATGAAAAAAAATTTCATGAGCATATTTACACATGGATGGATTATACTATGTGAGGAGATCATATGGTCCAAATTTTAGATCATGCGAGTAAGTGCATAAGAAGTTATTAAGGTTCAAAAATGGCTACTCAGGTAGATAAACAAGGTTCCCATAGTCATTATTGCTAGAGTTAAAATTTGAGCCATATCAATGGAGAGCATTTTATCTAAGATGTTATAATGTAGTAAGATGAATATAGGTGCATGATGTTTAATGATTGATCAAAGGTAAAATATAAGGATCCAATGATGAGTGCATATTCATATAGATTAATCAAATGGTGAGCATCGATCGTTAAAGACCTAATTGATCAACAGAGATCGATTGAGCGGGTGGGGTCAACATTATAAGATTACACAAGATGAGGTAAAAGTGATAGAGGTTTAACATTTGAGCATTGGTTCCTATGTGTTAAATATCAATCAATATTGATAGAGCATATTTGATCTAAGCTAAGAGGATATGAGATGGGAGTATTATGTTCAAGGTTTAACTTTGACCATTTATATTTGAATATTTGAATTTTATAAGGGAAATAATAGTGTCTAGCATTTGAGCCATATCTTTCAATAGAATTCAAATCCTCTCATGCATTAAAAATAAAAGTGGTAGATGATAACTCCAAGGCACATCAGTCAATATGGATTTGAATATCTAAAATTGTGTATAGATAAAGTTATAGGGTTCCAAAGTTGACTATGTTTTCATATATGTTCTATAATGGACTTGAGAAGATTGTTTGATCTTGTTTTGATATTATTTCAATATATCTTGGTGAATTAGATATTAGGGAGTGTTGTATACTCCATGATTTGCATGCTTTTTAAAAGTTTTATCAATCATATGAAGTATGAACAAATATTTTGAAGTTAATTATGTTTTCATTTATAACGACTGTGTGTACAGAGAAGTGTTTGAGCTAATTAGGCTTTATTAGAAGAGTGTTTTGGTGAATATGATCATTTTAGGATGTCTTAGGGGACATAAAAAGTGGACCTATGTATTTTTAAGTGGTATTGTATTCTTATTATACTTAGAGAAATGTTAAAGCGCTGAATGGGTCTCCATGGGGCCTAAAAGTAACTTAGGCCTATTTGAAAGTGTGTTGTGATTAAGTGTGACCCATGTGAGATACCTTAAGGGTGAAGCCATATATTGTGGTTGAAAAGGATTATTGTGGACTTGATAATTCAATATTTTTTTATAAATATTTAAATCAAAGTTGGTGATTTCTATACTAGTGAGTGGGAGACTAGGATAGGTTTCTGTGACTTGTATGTGAAAGAGTTGGAGAGTGAAAGAAAGGATAGGAAAGTGTAAGTGCCTAGATATTATTTTGATGAGTAGAGAATAATAATTAATATGTGTATGATATGTAGGTCATGTTTTTTATGATATTATATTGTTCTTATATTTTGAAGTTGTGTGAAGAGATTTGAGTAGGAATATGAGGATTATTTGAGTAAAGGAGAGAAATTGTGACACGCCTATGTGAGAGGATTGTATGTGTTAGAGAGATATTTTGTTCAGTAGTTAGATAATCAAATATCCATCATTAAGTATTAAATACATTAGTTCTAAGGTGGAAGTTTTCTTTTCAAGGAGGGTCTAAAGGACTCGATCTTCCTTAGGGGCAGTCACTCCTTGTGAAATAAGGTTTCACTAAAAACCTTTGATTAGAAAGACTTGATCAAGGTTTTAGGTTAGAATGACTTGATTGAAGGTTCCTGATTAAAAGAATTTGATCAATATCTTTTTTTTATCATTTTATAGGACAATATTTTATATTTTTATAGGCTTAAGAGTGGTTCTTACTCCCTAAGAAGGTTTCCCATATAGATCTTGTGTTGTGTGTGATCTTACATTATGTTTATTGTTCACTACTATGAATGATTTGTATGCTTCACAAATTCTTGTGTTGAATGATTAAGTATTTGAAAAAAATTTAAATTAAATTGGATTTTTTACCACCACTAATTCACCCCTTAGTGGATCGTACCTCTAAAAATTAGTATTAGAGAAAGTTCCTTTGGTAAAAGCTTGAAAACTTGAAGGTGATCCAAGGTACAGTGGCTAGTCAAATTATGCAAGGTCATTTATGTTGGCAATTTTTTTGGCTCACATACCAAGATTTTTCTTAGTTTTAACATAGATAAATAAGATCTCCTAATTTATTAAATACTCAAATGGCTAGAATAAGTTCTGGATGGAATGGGTGGACCAGTGAGATCTTGAAACTCACAAAAAAAATTAAACACTTTAGTTTCACTTAAAAGTGTATTTTTTCAATTTATATTTACATGTATAAGGTTTTAAAGACTCTATGGATTGTCATAAGTGCCCAAGATAAGCATGGAGGGGCATGGTTTTCATTTAGCCCACCCATCATCTAAAGCTTGCCTAGACATTTGACTATAAATCTAAGTGACTATGTTGATACTACTAGATCTCACACATATGGACAAGTCAAAGAGAATTGGTCACATGGATTTATTCACATTAGTCCCAAGTTTCCATTCATTGAGTTTTAGCTCATTCACCTAAGCACAACAAAAGATCTAAGGTTTCAAATATTAGATCCCAATGCAAAATCTGCTAAGTTTCCATAGTCAATTTTTTAAAGGGTATAAATTAAGATGAGTAAACACTTTCATGGAGATATATCTCACACATATGATAGCCCCAAGAAAAACAAGTCATATGGGTCTATTAATTGGAGCCTAGTTTATATGTGCCAAGTTTTAGCTCATGCATTGTAGTGTAATGAAAGATATACATGGGAAAAGTTGGCTTCTAACATAGAATTTGCAATGTTTCCATAGCCATTTAAGGCTATACCATCATTGAGATGTCATGTAGGATCACATGAACTAGTCAGCTTCAACATTTGATAGAAGCAAGTGGAAATATCAAATGTTTGGTAGATCAAAAGAGTTTGTTCCTTTCATCATTAGGTCCATTCTCTACAAAATTGGTACCTCTGTGGTCTTCATGCTTCTAGATATAAAATTGAAAAGATGGTCAAAAATGGTAGACATTTATATAGATGTCAATTTTAATGTTTAGGAAATAACTATTGTAATTCAAATAGTAGGCCCGAATAAATTTAATTGCATGCATTTCATCATGCCAAAAAGATCTATGGGCAAGACACAGGTTAAATGGTCAACAAAACCTAGGAACCAATGAGAGATTAAGCTCAAGGGGGTGGGTCCCAAATGATATATGGTCTATATTTAATCATATCTCTAGATTAAATGGAGCAAAATAAGTTAAGGGAGGTCAATAACCTAAAGCAGTGTCAACAGCCAATATCAAAGAGGTAAGTTGGGATGTTTCAATGAAATTTGGTAAAACATGAATATACCCAACTTAGAAAATAAATAAAAGGACCAAAATTTGAGTCCACCCCAAATTAGTAAAGGAAGAAAAGGAAAGAATCTCAATGTGAACTCAACTAAAGACTTGGCATTGAACAAAGTACCACCCATATGTAAAACTATAGGAAAACCAATATCCTTAGATTGGTTTTCACTTATAATTATCTCAGTATAGGATCCAAGGCACAAGAATAGATAAGTGATTAGTAAGGATATCATCCCAAGTTAGGCCCTTGACAAACCATCATTCAAGATAGGCATAATGTATCCCTGGTAGGAACAAATATTTTATCTTCTTAATGAGATTTAGCAAAAGATCAATAGATCAGAGCCTAGGGATTTGGAAAGCAATTAGAGCATTTACTTATAGTTAGATCATTACTTCCCACTTTTGGAAACCCCTTATCTTCTTCTATATCTTTCTTAAAATATAATGATTTGGAGGCTATCTGGGCAAATCACAAATATCTTAATCATAATGACTTGTTTTGATTAGACCAAAAGCCTAATGAAATGTCTCTTGGAGTTGACAACTCATTATGGTCATCAACAATGTGATTTTATTATCCTCTTACCCCTTTTCATATATCAACCATTTCTCTTTATTTTAAAAAACATCTCTCATGGACTTCAGATTAGAGAATTTTTGAGAGACAAGACATTCCTTGAGATATTATAAAGTATACTCAGCTTGATTAGGCTAGACCCTATCAAGTATTTGTAATAACTACCTCTTAATGCAATAGGACTTTCTTTTCCTATATTTTGCCTTGAATATTTTTTGACTAGTTGTGAATTATGGTATTATGTGAAGGACAATCTTCATCATTCATGGTCCTTCTTTTCTCACTTTTTTTAGAGGATTTTCATTATTTTTTGTAGTTCTAAGTTAGTGTTATACTCTAAACCTCTCCTATGAAATACTTATAAACTAGTTTGATATTAATTTTATGCATGATAATACTATCCTTTATTGATTGGGTTTGAGCTTATGGGAGTTCTCTTTTATTTTTGATACACCACCCTATTAATTTTCTTAAGAGCCCTTAATCTCTTTCTAACTCTTTTCGCATGAAACATTAGGCTTAGTTTTAGTTTTAGTTGAGCATCAAGGAGGAAGTTGTCCTACTCCAAAGGTTCAACCCCAACATAAGTTACCCACAGCCTAGGGTTGTTCCCATTATTCGACCAGGGTTTGAGTGAGGAGACTCAAACAATCTCCCTACTCATCTTAGGGTGTAATTTTGGTCAATAATAGTTTATGGCACACCCAGTGGAACCTTGGTCCAAATCACTTGGAGAATTTTTGGTGTTGTTATTTTGCATATCATCTTTTGGAGGTATTATGGTAAACACCACTAGTGACTCTAAATATCCATTAGCTATTCTAATCATCCTAGGTGCCAATCACCACCATTTAGTATGTACAATCACCACCCATTTAATCAAAATGCATGTCCATTCATTCATTATCCTTCATATCAAGTTAACAATGTTCATTACTTCCCCCTAAGTGGTCCTTAAAGTTTAGTACAATAGCCATATAATCATTCCTACTAGTCCTAAAATAAGTTTATCTCTCATCCATATCAACCTACTTCCCCACCTAGTCAACCTTGTCAAGCCTCATCTCTACTAGTTGAGGAATACAAAATCCTCCCATCTTGGATCCTTTCCTATTTCGATAACCACAACTATTTCATATCCTATATTATGAAACCGGCCTCTCCCACACCCATCTAGGAAAGGGCGAAGGTGGACAAGTATTACACCATGTTCCCCTTATGGAAATCAATCAAATAGGGTACAAAATAGAAAAGGGAAATGATATCCAAAAAGGTCTATAAGTTAGTCTTCATAAAGGAAGGACTAGTGGTACAAGGAATGAATCAAAAAGCTATATCTTAGTATAATGAAACTGGTATACAAGATTTATAATATCTCCCTCTTCCCATCATAAGCAACCTGAAGAAAATAGTGCAAGTGTCCATGAAGAGTCAAGTTTTAATTTAACTTTTTGGTATGGATTTGATATTTTAGAACTTGAAGATGTGGCTAAGGGTATGTAAAAGTCTACTTGGTCCCAAGATCTTCCATTTAGTGTGGCCATAGATTTAAATGATAAAGATACAAATATTTATATAGTTAATCAGTCAGTTAAACATGGTAGAGAGGCCCTAAATAAGTTTGAGGAAGATATAGAGGAAAAAGAGGATCAAGATGAAATATGGCAAAAGTTGTACTATGAATTCATGTATTAGGTAGATGTTATAAACTAGCATATGCCTCCTTCAAACAATAAAGAGGAACTCATCCATCAAGTTAAAGGTATTGATCAATCTGAAGATGAGATATTCTTTGAAGGCATTACTAATGCCTTAAAAAATAAAGTAGAACAGTCAGATTTAGAACCATAGGAATATGACATGCTAGGATTTGGGTAGGTTGATGAACTACTAGATGGTCCCCTCTAAATAAAATAGAGAAAAGATGGTTTTGAAATTGACATTGTCTCAAATGACCAAGATAAAACTACCTTTTGGGATGAATTAGAGTTGTTTTTCCTAAGCATAGACAGTCAAGCAAGCACCAATCCAAAAAAGGAGTTTTAAAAGTCCCCTATAGTCTAAGTTAGAGTTCTATACACATAATATTTTCAAACTTTTATTGACTAATGACACTTTGTATCTTATAGGAACGTGTCAAGTCTCAATCTCTCTAACTGCATGCCTTAATGGGTGCACCAAGAAAGGGATGGGTAGACCATCGGTGCTTCCTAATATTATTGTCCATTTTACCACTTGACATCTACAATTAAAACCATTAACCCTAAGCTTATTCTTCTTAATCCTACCTCCTCTTATATTTTTCCTCGTTCAATTTTGCATTTTCTTGCCTTAACACCCTTTTGGAATATCAGTTATCTTAGGTCAACTAGGTCAACCTAGTATAAATTAAGTGTATTTTCACTTCCTTGGTATGTTAGCCTTTTGGTCAACCTAGCATAGACCTAGTGATTTATCCCCAAAAACACATTGGGTTGACTAAGTTGACCCTATACAACTGATATTCTTGAGAGTATTTAGGGCAAGATCTAATTATATATATAATTTCATTTCTTACCATTTCATAAGAGAATAATTAATAATGAAGAAGTGAAAATGAACATCTACTTATTGACTCTTCTACTTGAGGAATAAAACTTAGAGTTCCATACTTTCTTTGGATATACAGATCTTATCTTATGGATAAGTATTTTGGATGCTTAGATAAGTTGTGTAAACTAGATCTAATTTATCCTAATTATCCTTACATACCACAACAATCTCTTGTGAAGTACCTTGGCCAAGGGAGAGATTTAAGTTTGGTAGGTTTGTCTCCAAAGGTAAGTATTCCTAACTTTATTTCTCCTTTTTAAGAGTAGATAGATAATGCATTTGTATTATTCTTCCATGTATTAAGATTTTTTATATATTGACATGAGAATATGTATTCTAATACATGTTTAGTTTTGTTTGTTTGTTTTACTTGTTTCTAACCCATAATTTGTGCCACAAGCTTTGGTGTGCACTAGATTATATTTTTATTTCTTGTTATTAGAGTAAAAGTGAATTTTTTAAACCTTAGGAATATATTGGGGTTATTTTATGATTATTTTAAAATCTAGGCTTTGGAACCCTTCCTATCATGATATGTTATGAAAAGTGATACAAGTGATCCCCTAATTGATATTAGAAGATCCCCATATCATTCTCCTACTTAACAAGTGTATCATCATTCCAAAACTAGAATAGAACCTTTCTATTGTGCTCCAGAATTCTATTTTCCTTAACATTTCTATGTTGTAGGACTTAGGTGTTACTGTTACTACTGACAATGAGGAGAACTCTATGAATTTGGATGATCTTATTAAATTCATTTTTAAGCAAGGAGAGAATATACCTCATTAGTTTTTGCTTATATTTTGATGATACTCTGCTACTCTGTTATAACTATCTTAGTTGAATGTTGTTGTTTTTGTTGTTTTTATTGGGTTAATAGACTGTGATGTTTCTGTTTTGAGGCATTTTTTGTGTTAGTTGCCTCTGTGGCTTTTCTACTTTTTTTAAGGGTTTGTCCCCTTGTTTATCCACCTTATTTTATCAAAAACAAGTGTATCCCCAATTAGAAGTGTAGGTATGATCTATCTTATCTAAGATAAGATTGGTTTTTAGACATGACACATTTTTAATTGCATACATTCTAGTGAACCTAATGTGAAACTAACCCTTGTAGGATTTATTTCAATTTTACTTCATTTATTTCATTCTTTTGATCATCATTTTTATCATATAGTTTGACATACTAGATCGATTCTATCGATCTAGCTATTTTTCTCTATATACAAGTTTTAGGAATAGACAACTAAATTAACCTAGTTAACCCATTATAGCTTTCTAGCCTTTCAAACACCTAGTTTAGCCTACTAGGTTGACCCAAATAACCCCTTATAGTTTTATCACTTTTTATCAAGTTCATGTACATCTTTATCGATTCTATTGACCTAGTTTGTAGGTTTCTCAAGCATACTTCAAGGTTCTTCATCAAAAATATTCCTTCATTTCATCTCTAATCCACCAATGTTCCTTTCTACCTCTTTATTTATTTTTTTCTATCTTTCCTTTCATTGTTTGCAATTTTATAAACTTCCCTTACATAGTCAACTAGATCAACACTACCAACCCAATTATGTGTTATGTGTGTTGTCTAAAATCATTAGACCGACACTACTGACCCAGTTTATTTTCATACCTTATATATGTAGTACAAGTGTGACCCTATCAACCCTATTATATATTTTATGCATATAGTGTCCACACTATACCTTATTTCTAAGTTGGAATTAACCCCATATTTGTTAGTAATTATCTCACACATTTCTTTTCTTATTGCTTGCATGCTTAGAATAGTTCACATAGTTTAATTAGGGGATTTTTAATTAGTCCCTTAGTTTCACTATTTCTATTTTATGCACACACTACCAAATCACATAACATAAATAATCACTTTATCATTTTGTCTACCCTAGGCTAACCTACTTGGATTTCATCACCAAGGGGGAAGCTAACTTGATGCTCTGGTAAGTATAAAGTATGGTTAATGGTATATTTTCACTAAGCACTCATTACCCTTATTTTTGTAGTGTTTGAAGTGAGTACCAAGACTTTACCATTTCCACTATAATCCCTTTCAGCCCAAACTACCTGAAACCATCTTTAGATTGTTATCTAATACATTACTTATAGCTAACTTCCAATCACACTTAAAATCATTATTAATAAGCTAATTAATAATAAAGTTGACTAATTAGTTAGCTTTACTTTTTCAAGTGGATTTCTTATTGTTTATTCAATTATGTGTGCAAAATCTTACATTAGCCAGTGTTATTGAAATTTTTTACTTTATGTGTTTCAATTAGATTGGCCAATGGTAATCTAATTAATTATCTATTTCCTTTTAGTACTTACTACTTTTAATTTCATTCAAAGTTATCTTAATTCATTTTATAATCTAAATTAGTATTCTTAAATTCCCTATCTATTATATAGGATCAACCCAGTCAACCCAATAGATTTTTTACCTTCTATACATTGTACTGGATCAACCCAATTGACCTTGTATAGTTTTACAGTCTTTGTTTTTGTACTAGGTCAACCCAGTCAAACTTGAACTATTTTAGTCACCCTTTTTGACCTTTTCCTTCACATCTCTTTTATTTTACTTTCATGGACTTTCTATTTAGTAATGATATTGAGTCATAGTCAACAAATATGATGAACTTTACCAATCCTAATAAGGTCTCCCATAGACAAAGTAAGGCTTCTCTTTTAGATGCTAGTAACATATATATTTCCACTTGCTCAATGAACTATGGGACCTATCCTCATACTTATTTGTAAAATGATCCTTTTTTCTCATTATAAGACTAACCCGAGTTAGTGTATACTTCTAAAATGCTTTTCTTTATTTCTGAATTTGCTCAACATAGAGGAAAGGATCCTTCTACTATTTCCAACCTCATGATTACTAGTCAAACCAAAGAACCTCATTCACCTACTCCTACATTATCAATAAGATTTTGAGGTACCACTTTCTTTGGTTTTCAACCTCTTCCTTTAATTTCAGCTCCTTATTATACCATGACATTTTCTTCTATAACCTCTTCTACCTCCATGCCTAGTATATCCACTAACATGGGAGGTTCTACATCTAGTGGGCCTCTCATAAGGTCCACCATTCTTAATCCCTCCACTAGCTCATTATTCTCTACCCAAGGCAATCATGCTTCTAGTGCTTCTTCTTCTCAACCATTCACTAGTCCATCTTTTGCTTCACAAGCAAATTATGCACTAGTGCCTCAAATTCTCACAATTGTTCTCAAGCTCATATTAAAACTAATAGTGGTACCCAAGACACTAATACCAACACAAATACTAATTATATTTCTTATAATGTTAATCAAAGACATAAACATTTATTGTAAACTCTCAATCAATGAATACCTTTCAAGCTCATAATATGAATCAAATGATGAGAATGCAAAACCACCATATTAATCTACAATCTCATTCACAACCATTGGCTTGGGGCACACATAACCAAAATTTTCCCCCTCCTATTTGACATTCTCAAGGAAATCTCATTCCTCAACCTCCTTTAGTCAATAAAACCATTAAGTATTTATAAAATGAATGGCTCACCACTCAAATTACCAACATTGATATAGGAGGTATAACACCTACAATTTCATATAATGGGTTAATTGATCCTACCCTTCACCTTAAAACATTTGAAAATATTTACAAATATTGGGTCAAATTAAACACCTTTTTTGCTACCAATATCCTATCCAAAACTCTCATAGGTGATGCCTTGGATTGGTACAATCAATTTAGAGCTCATTTAATTTCTAGTTTGGAGGACTTAGTAAATGTTTTAGTTTAATAATTACAAACTAATGATCTTCCTAAAAACACTTTGGACCATTTCATTAATTACAAACAACATAATAATGAAACTACGTAAACCTTTTTTAAGAGATGGAAGACTTTATCAAACAAATGTGAACATAACATGGTAGATGACAATCTTTTTCATCTCTTTACCAATGCTCTCTTTTCTAAACTATAATACCTAGTCTTCACTCTCTCTCCATTTACCTTAGAGGAGGCTATTAACCAAGCTAAAATATAATATTTCCTAATTTGTCAATTTCAGCCACCCCACATTTCTATGGGTATGCATTTATTACTTAAAAATAAAAACCACAATGTCACCAATGATGGTGTTACAGATTCTTATGACACCATTCAAAATGTTCAAGCTATCATTATTAACCCTTCTTTGAAACCAGTTCCTTCTTATCAATAATATACTAATCCTCATTTCTCTTCACCAAATAACATCATTTTTCATAAAACTCTATCCTTAGCTAAATTATTTAAACATCTACCTAGGCCTTTTCCATGAGAACTTAACCCTAACCTATGAAATCTTGGTATGCTCCTAGCATGTTTTGTTGGTTTCATGCTAGTTGGGGTCATTCTCATGAGACCTCTAGACAACTTCATAATTTATCCATGGATTTTATTCTTGAACTTAATTTTGATCATTATTCAATTATCTGTAAGCATCAAAAAGCCTATGAGATTGCTTTTAAGGACTATAAATCAAATTATAAAACTCAATCTTTGAATCAAGAAAATGCTCATTTGGCTATATATAAATATCCTTTACCTAATCATCAAATGATTCAAGATAGTTAAGATAAACCTACCCCTTCCATGAATAACATGGAAAGTCTTGTTGATCCAACTTCTAAAGAAAATGTGGTTAGCATGACTAATATGTGAAGGGTGGTGGATTTCATTGATTCACAACCTATCTACACTCCTCCTTCCCATAAGACATATCATGTTATCAATGATTATTCTCCAACTCATTCCAATGAGTTGGAGAAAGAAGATATTATTACTTTTAATAATCTAATTTGTATTCCCCCTTGGATAAAACATCCCATACTATTTCTACCACTCTTCCATCATCTTCCAATACTAATGATAATCAAGCCCCTACTATCACTTTTTCTCATTCTCAAAATCAACTTAAACCAACCACTTCTTAATCTTAACATGATTTACCACCTTTTTCTAAACCTTCTTCTTACCAAAAAAACCTATAATGCACTTTAGCTCCTCCTTCTAAGGATACTCTTAACCATTATGCACCTCTTGTTGGAAATATTGTCATTGATGTCAAAGGTCTAGTATTATTGGTGGTAAAGGCCCAATTGCATTTAATGTTGTTGGTAATAAATATATCTTGGCTAATATGAGTTAATATTTATTTAATATTAATGAATATATTTTTGGTTGCATATGAGACAAAAGAAGGGCCCATGGAGAAGTCGAAGAGTCACGAGATCAAGAAAAAAGAAGAATGGGACGGATTTTCCCATGAAGAGTCATCTTAGGGAATACCAAGAGTCACCAAGTGAAGACAAAAGAGTAAGGGGTGAATTTCTCATGAAAGGACACTTTAAGGAATATGAAAAGTCACCAAAGATAAGGACAAAAGTGGGAAGGACATTTTTGGTCATGAAAGGTCACCACATGACTTTTCAAATGTTTGGATATGAAGGGTCATCCAAGATTGGCACCATTTTCCATGAGGATTGAAAGGTCACAAAGGGGGAAGGCCAAAGGTCATTTGGAAAGCTATAAATAAAGGCTTGAGAAGCCATTTGTAATATGGATGTGAGAGGTTGATTTGATATTGTAATATCTAGCTTAGAAGAGCAATTGTGAGAGATGAATATGATTTGTATTTGTTATATCTAGCTTAGAAGAGTAAAGGTGAGAGAGAGGAAGGAGATGTTGTATTGATCTATCATTTGTCGAGATAGCAACATTGAGAGATAGGTGTGTGGTATGCATAAAGGGGTTGGTGCTCCTGTGGGTTGGTGCTCATGAATTGTTGTTGAGTTGGTGCTTGGCAAAGGGGTTGGTGTTCCTATGGGTTGGTGCTCATGAATTGTTGTTGGGTTGGTGCTCAGCAAAGGGGTTGGTGCTCTTGTGGGTTGGTGCTCATGAATAGGTGCTAGGTTGGTGCTTGGCAAAGGGGTTTGAAGCTCTTGTGGGTTGGTGCTCATGAACTGTAGTTGAGGTTTGTACTTGGCAAAGGGGTATGGTGCTCCTATGGGTTTGTTCTCATGAATATATTTGAGATTGATTCTCTATGGTTTTTCCCACATTGGGTTTCCACGTTATATCTGGTGTCTCTCTCTATCTTGTGTGATGTTTATTGTTTGAGTTTCATTACATATCTTGAATGTTTGATTAAGTGGAATTTGATTAAGGGAAAGTTTTATAAGATATATAATATACTGATTCACCCCCCCTCTCAGTATATTCTATGCTTAACAATTGGTATCAGAGCAGGTTCCTTCAAAAAGGGTTTAACAGCTTAAAGGTAGATCAAAGAAAAGCATAAGATGGCCAAGCAGCTAAAGAAGGAGAATCAAGAGTTGAAATCTGTGGTTGAGGCTCTTAAGGAAAAGGTGTGTATCTTGGATTCTAATTTGGCTATAGAAGTAAAATAAAATAAGATATTTATTCAGGGTCTTAAGAATCAGTTAGAGGTTGCAAATTCAATTTTAACATCAAAAGGAGTGTAATCAGTTGAAGGTTGAGTTAGGTTCTTTAAAGGATAATCATGAGAATATTATACTCAAGGTTGAAAAAGATCATGAAATATTAGTCCAAGGAAAAAAGGATGCAAGTTTTGCAGGCAAATCAAAGAAGCCAATCAGGCAGCCCAATGCTTTCAAGTTTTCAAATTATTTTCATGGCCATTGTTTTGTTTGTCATCATGTTGGTCATAGGGCAAGAGATTGTATGAAGAGAAGCAATGAGTCAAAGGGAGATCTCAGTCACATTCAAGAAAAAAGTATGAGAAATATTTTTTGCTTTTGTTGTCATGAGGTTGGCCATATTGCTAGATTATGCCAAAATAAAGTAAAGAGATATTCAAGGTATGTCAAAGGATTTAGAGACCCTAGAAAATATGAGAAAAGACAAATTTAGGTTTGGAGACCTAAAATAGTAAAGGTTGATCAAGTTGAGTTTAAATGTGAAAATGAATTACTTGCTATAGTAGATAAATAATTAGATAAGAAGGATTGTAAAGAATCTCTTGTTACATTTGAGCATGAACTTTGTCAAGATAAGAAAGTTACAAAAGTTGAGAAGATGAAAAATATCATAAATGATAAGGTTAGTAGGGCAAAAAGGTTAGACATGCTTACACAGATTCTAAAATAAAAACACAAAAAGATCAAGGAAGAAATAGAGGAGATGTGGGAATCTCCTGAGATTTATTTCTAGAACCCTATTGTGTGGGGTGTCTCTTCTAGGCTTCAAGGAGACACTTTTAAGAAAAATTGAAGCATGGTGGATGTTATGGGTCTTGGATATTTTACATGACAAGAAGGTGAGTTGACAGATTAATTTGTATATCTTTTGAGGGAATATATTTTTGAAGAAAATTTTGCATCAGTATTATGGTTTGAGGATATTAGAATGATTCTTGCATATGCAGTGTTTCAAATGATTATGGTCATAAGAAATTAGAATGTTGAAAAAGAGCTAACAATTTTAGAGAGAAAGAAAAGGATACTCATGCAGATTCAATCAAGAAGGATCAAAGTTTCAAAGCTCCATTCATCAGTAAGAAGGTTCAATCGTGTTCATGGCAGAAGAAATAACCTGAAGATTCTATGTTGGTGCAAATAGCTTTGCATGTAAGAGATAAAGATCAGCCATGGTTCGTTGATAGCAGATGTTTGAGGCATATGATAAGAGATAAGAGTAAAGAAGATTAATGGTGGTACAATGAGATTTAGAGATAAAACCACTGCTATGATAGCCAAAAAAGGTACTTTATTTTTGGATAATTGTAGAACCAAGACTAAGAATGTTTTATAAGCATAATCTATTGAGTGTAAGGCAAATATGTGATCAAAGATACACCTTAAAGTTTTATATGAAAGGAAATATTCAAATGAGTTGATTGCAAATTATCAAAGGATAGGTAAAATCAGATATCTTCTCAAAGATTAGTGAGAGGAGTTGGGAGTAATTTCTATTACTTCCTACCATTGATGTTCAGCATCAAGTGAGGGGGAGTTAAGTGTTAGCTCTAGGTAGGCCCTTTGCCATTGATGTCAAAGGGGGAGAATAATAGGTACATGTATAGGTGCAAAAAAAAGGTACAGGGAATAGGTATAAGTTGCTACAGTAAGGGGGAGTTACTATATGTTTTCAGATGATGGTATCTGTAGGTGATAGGATGTGGCAATTTCAAGATTGAGGTTGCCATTAATGACAAAGAGGGAGATTTTTAGAAATATTGTCATTGATGTCAAAGGTCTAGTATTACTGGTGATAAAGGCCCCATTGCATTTAATGTTGTTGGTAATAAATATATCTTGGCTAATATGAGTTAATATTTGTTTAATATTAACAAATATATTTTTGGTTGCATATGAGACAAAAGAAGGGCCCATGGAGAAGTGGAAGAGCCATGGGATAAAGACAAAATAAGTATGTGATGCATTTTCCCATGAAGAGTCATCTTGGGGAATACCAAGAGTCACCAAGTGAAGACAAAAGAGTAAAGGGCGAATTTCTCATGAAGGGACACTTTAAAGAATATGAAAAGTCACCAAAGATAAGGACAAAAGTGGGAAGGACATTTTTGGTCATGAAGGGTCACCACATGACTTTTCAAATGCTTGGATATGAAGGGTCATCCAAGATTGGTGCCATTTTCCATGAGGATTGAAAGGTCACAAAGGGGGAAGGCCAAAGGTCATTTGGAAAGCTATAAATAAAGGCTTGAGAAGCCATTTGTATTATGGATGTGAGAGGTTGATTTGATATTGTAATTTCTAGCTTAGAAGAGCAATTGTGAGATATGAATATGATTTGTATTTGTTAAATCTAGCTTAGAAGAGTAAAGGTGAGAGAGAGAAAGGAGATTTTGTATTGATCTATCATTTGTTGAGATAGAAATATTGAGAGATAGGTGTGTGGTATACAAAAAGGGGTTGGTGCTCCTATGGGTTGGTGCTCATGAATTGTTGCTGAGTTGGTGCTTGGCAAAGGGGTTGGTGCTCCTATGGGTTGGTGCTCATGAATTGTTGCTGGGTTGGTGCTCGACAAAGGGTTTGGTGCTCTTGTGGGTTGGTGTTCATGAATAGGTGCTAGGTTGGTGCTCAGCAAAGGGGTTTGAAGCTCTTATGGGTTGGTGCTCATGAATTTTAGTTGAGGTTTGTACTTGGTAAAGGGGTATGGTGCTCTTATGGGTTTGTTTTCATGAATATATTTGAGATTGATTCTCTGTGGTTTTTCCCACATTGGGTTTCCACGTTATATCTGGTGTCTCTCTCTATCTTGTGTGATGTTTATTATTTGAGTTTTATTGCATATCTTGAATGTTTGATTAAGTAGAATTTGATTAAGGGAAAGTTTTATAAGATATATAATATACTAATTCACCCCCCTCTCTCAGTATATTTTGTGCTTAACACCTATATATAATAACCTTGTTATGGGCTATGATGAGTGGGATCCCATTACGAAGCTCACTAATATCCCATCTCAAAATCCATTCCTTGAGTTTATGAGGACTTCTCCACATAATATAAATCATCTCATTTGGATCCTATTTGAAATGAGTTCCCCTTGTCCTCCCCTCTTAGGATGGGAGGTAGCTTTAACTAAATTAAAAGATAGTATTTTTCAACAATGTGAAGAGATGTCTATCAACTTTGATGAAACTATAGACACTTCTCTTCCTCTATGATTTCCATCACATCTATGATTCCTAATGATATTCTACTTCATGTAAATGATCCTCCCCTATTTATTAGCATCCAAATCAGTGATATCCAAGTCAAGTGTGTATTGACTGATGATTATTTTGGTACCTATGTTACTTCTCTTGATTTCATTAAGACTCTTGGATATTATAAATGTAATCTTAAGTCTACATGTAGCACATGTCAAGGATATGATAAAAATAAAATGCCTCCTCTAGGCTATGGGTGGCTTCCTATTACCATCCCACCTACCACCATTCATGTGTAGGCAATGATCTTGAACTTCCCCCTTTCTTATAACATCTTGTTTGGTGTCCATGAACTCACTGCATGAGAGCTATCACTTCTTCCACCTACTAATGCATTAAATTCCCTCATAATGGATCCATATATAGGCTTTAAGGTGGCACTAACCCTTGTAATTTTGAATAATTATAAGATCATGGTGCTTTTAATATTTCTACTCTTAAGCCTTTGCCTAGTGTTCTATTTGGTGAGTCTCAACATGTCAACTTTCTTATTAATTCAAACCATGGTTATAATGGGCATCATGAGCTCATTGGTAAAATTATTTCTAACCTTTTAGATTTTGATGATGAAGAGTTTGATGAGATTAATTTAAAGATCAAAACTTTTGATCTCTCACCTCATCTCATCTCATAGCTTCCTAATTTCTTGTATCCTCATTCTCATAGACCTCCTTGTGATGCCATTCCCATAGTATTGACTAGGGATAGGCATTATATTTACCATGATTCATTATATGACAAGGTTATCCTTACCTATGTCATTGAACATCACACCTTAAATTATGATGATGTTTATTCCCTAGGTGATCCATTATTAGGTAGTTTTGTATAGGCTCATGAAGCTGATATTACCCATTATCATTCTTATTTACTTGAGTATTTTCATGCATATCATCATTTTCCTTCACTTATCATTCTTAAATTTTTAATTTCCCCCTTTATCATAGGGTAGAGATGGTACCAACACCTCTAATTTTTTAGGATCCATGTAGGACTATGCTCATAGTTCATGTTATGACTGGGCCTTACCATTTTGTTAAGTACCCTGACCCTCATAGCTAGTTTACCCCTAAGGTTAGTGAAACTCTCCTTAGACTATATATAAATCCTACTCCTCCCTTATTATATCATATTATAGTTGAGCCTCTTATTACTTTTTCTATAGTTGATCATATTCCTGCTCTTACTATTGTTGAGTCTACCCTATGTTTTAGTAAATTTCTTGCTTATTATTTTGGAAAGGGAAAAAAAGAAACTAAATATGGGTATGGCTGAAAAACCATATTTTATTGTGTATAGATTGAATAAAAATATTATGAATAACTCCTCTTTGGCTTGGGAGGATGACCTGCAGATAAGAAATCACTAAAGCAAATTTATTTATTAGATAGATAGTTGAGTGGACTACCTAGCAATAGTTAGATCCTAAAAGAAAGATCTTCCTCGAGGCTATCAATACACACATTTTAAATAATTAAGTTTATAAAATATAATATAAATTAATTAAATTAATATTTAAAAGGTACTAAAATTGAACATAAGAATGCTTGTTTAATAAATAGACTATAAATGTTTAAAATAGAGATAAGATAATTAATACTAGTGGTAGGTGGTTGAGTATGCTTCAAAAAATTAGGTAGAGATTTATGAATATGTAAGGAAATATAAAATCATGTTTGATTATGGGTAGGTAGGTGAAAATAGCTTGCTATAATTTGCTACAATAGTGACTACTGGTGGTTGGGTTGACTGTCGGTAGTCAAGGTGACCATCGATTATTGGATAGACCATCGATGGTTGAGACAACCATCAATAGTTAATATGTGAAAATATAGGTTGATAAATGGTTAATTAACAAGATCACAAAGTGGGATTTTGGTAGATGGGTTGGTGTTAGGCTGAGTGTAAAAGGCAAAAAAAATAAATGAATATCAAAATAATAGATACTTATCTTGTATAAATTTGATTAGGTGATTAATTGAGATGGTTGACTCATTGATGGATTTTTGCATGATTAAAATAGACTAACAATACTTAAAACTTTTATGGATCTATGGTGGTAAGTTGTATCTCTCATGTAGTAGCTACTTTGTTAGATTATTGATGATGATAGACCTACAAAAAGATAACCCTATATGCACAATCTCTTGATAATAATAATAGATGATTTTTACCTCCTCATTCCTCTCTTCTTATAGGCAAGGAAAGATATTTTTAACAAGGCATGAATTGAGCCTCCTAATTTTAACTCACACATGCAATGGTTCATAACTAGATTTATATGAGTTATTTTTAGAAAATCAAGGTGGATGAGTCTTCATGTTGGTGGTTAAGGAGTTGGACCCTAATTGTCGATGGTTAAGGTGATCATCGATGGTTAAGGTGACCATCAATAGTTATCTTGACCATCGATGGTTGAGGGTGAAAGGTCAAATTTGGTAAAATCTAAGGTTAAGCTAGTTTAATCAAACTAACTTGGGTTATGTTTGAATATGGATCAGAAGGCTCAATTAGTCTCAAAGGGGTCTAGGGGTGTTATGAAATTTAGAATCATGGTGTGTAGGTTTTTTATGTCTACATTTTTCCCCTTTTTGTTATGTGACTTTGAATCAACAAGATATAAAATAAAAACTAATATTGATAAAAAGTCTGGCTACATTGAGTATGAGAGGAGATGTTCCCCCTAAAACCAAGATATGATGATCTAAAATAGAATCATATGTGGGTTTGATAAAGTGGATGAAGGTGGAAACTAAGGTAAACATCATGAACGTAGGTGATAGGTTGGGCACTAAAGCACAAATAGGTACATAAAGTGTGATAAAAGGTGTGATAGCCAAAATCACACATAGACTAGGTTACGATAATTGATAAAAATAAAGGTTAGTGTTAGAAGGATAATGGATAAGTGGACCATGTGATCACATTTAGGCATGGTGGTTGGGTACACTTACAAGTCTCCAAAGTGATGTTGGTGTTTTTGTGGGTATCAAAGGTAAGAAGTACTCCTAGTGAAAACACTAATGGGTCAAGTGTCATGGGTATTCAAGGTAGGAAGTAATCCTAAAAAGACATAAGTGGGTCAAGTAAGCATAAGGTATAACAAATTCAAAAAGGGTCAACATGGAAATCTTATCACTATGGTCAAAACATCAGGCAAAAGTGTCACAAAATGCATGCTAGTTAGGATGAAATGGACCAATAACAAGGTGATGAGGTGGTCAAGGTGGGTAGAGAAGGTAGTCTCTATGGGTGGGTGATTCAATCTTGAGTGTGCTTAAATAGGGCTTGATCAAGAGAAAAGTGGGGTCCACTTGACCATCGATGGTTAGGATCCCCAAGGATGACCATCAGTGGTTAGCCTAACCATGAATGGTTAGGGTACAACCCTAGAAACCCAGTGGGTAAAAAGTAAAAGTGAAAGTCATTTAACTCACTTTTGCTATGGACCTAAGAGATCTAGTGATTTGGGTGAATGGTGAGGTAATGGTGATTTTTGAGGTGGGATATTTCTAGTTGAGGTGGATATTTAACCTAGTAGATTAGCAAGGATGCAAGGATTACATGGGTGTGGATGAGGATGGGTAGGTATTTACTTGACTCATTGATGGAGGTCATGAAATGAGGTATGTGGTGTCCTAAATTTGATAGATAGGAATGATTTTATGAATTTACATTTGGTTAAGAGGTCAAGGTAGGTTGAAATGCCTCGATTTGGTTTGTTATGCCCTAATTTAGGGTTTTATAGGGAATTTGGGTAAATTGGTGGATGATATTGGGAATTTATGGGGTGGGTAGGTAGCTTGGGTTGGGTAGGTATGAGGTTAACATATTAGGGTGTTTTGTTTCTTTTTTGTGTATTTTTTAGGTTAGGTAGGGATTGGGTATTCCATATTTGGAACACCCATGATGACCATCAATAGTCAAGGTCAACCATTGATAGTCGACATCCTTAGTAAAAAGGATACCTAACTATCAGTGGTCAAATAAGGTATAAGATAGGATTGGAAAGTATTTTAAATGCTAAGGAAAATTTAGATGGTTATTGTTAGGCATAGGCTAACACTATAGGTTTAGAGGAAAGTTACGTGGGTATTGGGTAGATGGGTAGGATGGATAAGGAAATAGGTCAGTTGCTTAAAGGGTAGTGTAGATGATAATGGTGTAGGTGACTAAGCCTTTTTTCATAATTAGTAAAAGCTAGGGAGTAGATACAGATGTGTAACTAAATACTACATATCTTTATAGATATCTAGTAGTGTATGACTCCAACTGATTAGACCTACATGGAAGAGGTTAGGTTAGGGGCTATGAGGCATTATCATTATGTGCCATGAGATGTGCCCATGGTCATAGCACTTATCAAAATATGGTATCCTACTATGAACACCTTTCTATTGTCAATTGGGGAGATGACTATCTTGCCCAAGGATTTTCATAGGATCACATGACTTATAATCTCAAGTGATCTGATCTATCATGTAGAGTGAGAGGAGTAGGAAGAGCTCATAGAGTGTTTATAAAGAGATGATAGGGATTAGTTTTGATGGCATGCTGGTGGGTTTAGCTACAACACATTATATGAAAGGGTTTTAAGTGAGGAGATTCATGACCATATTCATGATTGTTGTTTCATGATTTGCACTTCTTGAATAAGGTAGTGGGAGGTTCCCATACTTGCTATTGGGGGTGCTAGTTGAGATATTATTGGGTTGGATTGTATTCAATTGGGTACCTATTTTATTGGTCTAGATATATAGGGAGGTATGGGGGTTTAGGGCCCATAGGAGGTATGGTATCATCATTGACCTTATTCTACATTATTGGGCCTATGAGAATGTCTAGGTGATAAGGCCAATGGGGCTACCATGGGTAGGTTTCACAAAGATAGAGTTCCTTGTAGGATTCCTTCTATGGAGGGGTGATTTTGATACATCAGGTGTAGAAGGTGATGCACATGATGTGGATTAGTTCATGGGTGTACTAGGTACACTAGTTATTGGAGATATTACCTGGAGACCTTATGTCCAATTTCTAATATGGCCCTACTACAAGAGGCAGACACTCTCCTTATAGAGCTATAGATGGATATCCAGTTAGATGTATGGAGAGGTGGAGCTCATCTCACTTGAGAGGGTGAGGAGGCAATTTGGCCTTATATAGGGTATTCCAAGTGTATTCCCTAGGTACAGGCATGAAGACTCCAATATTTTTCTACCAGAGTCACATCTTATGCCCATTTTTCTAGATTTTGAAGAGCTACTAACTAAATTATAGATAGATGATGTTGGGTTTATATATGGGTACATGGCATGGTACTAATTTTAAACTAGGAATTTGACTCAGGAGAGGATGGTTAGTATGGTGTTAGTTTCAAAATGAAAACAAAATGAAAGAAACACACTAATTAGCATAACATCTCTAAGCCTAGACACTAGGGAGAGCTTAGTTAACAAACATGAATAAAACACACAACTAAAATGTAGAAGAAACCCTCTTTTACCTTCCTTGGATGCTCCAAAATTCTTGTTGTAGTGGCTTGCTCATCTTGTGCTCATGAAGTCTTCATCAAAGGAGGATTGGCTATCTCCTCTTCTCCTTGGCACCTTTGGATTTAGCTTGGCTTGGCTTGGAATCAATTTGGTATGGTAACACTAGTTTGCATGAAGATTTGTAATTAAGTTTTCATTATAACTTTGCATAATCATGTGTTAAAATTCATGTGGTAAGGCCTCCTATTTATAGATTTTTGAGATTGATCATAATCAACATAAACCATCCATTTTGAGATTGAGATGTGTGTTTGAGGATTAATTCAATTTCTAAAATTGAGTTAATAATTATTCTCATCATGAAATTGGAATAAGGGGAAATTAAGAGGCATGGAGGGTATCATGGAAGGCATTGATGAGGCATGGAGGTCATGAATCTTGATATTTGTGGCATTTATGGCTTGAGGATGTCTTCCCAAGAAATGAGATCACTTGATGATGTAGATAGTCCATATTCATTTTCAAAACAAGTTTTCATGGAATTATTAATTATGCCTTGATTTGGATTAATTATCTCTTAAGCATGTTTAAGCACTTTGTGCACAAATTACTCAAATTGATTAGAATGCCTTGTTATTGGTGTAAAATTTGACTAGATTAGAATTGGAAGGCAATGTCAATGTTTTTGTTCTTTTCTATAGATTTTTAAAATGTTTTAAGAATTTTTTTGGAGTATCTCAACTTGATTAAGAATGATGAGACACTAAATCATTCAAGCTCACAAAATGGTGAGAGTGTTCAAACTTAGATTGCTCATAAAATGGCGAGACCATGGCTTAGGTTGCTCAAAAAATGGTGAGAGTATGTCTTAGGTTGCTCTCAAAATGGTGAGATCATGGGGAAAAGAATGACTGAGCTGATCTCAACAAGTATTGACTACTACCTACATATTCCCAAATTAGGACCTCAAGTCACTATAGTTTCACCTTATAGTGGAGGAGTTTGACTAGTGTAGCAATAAATTCAAACAAAATAGGCACAGTTGGTAAAAAGGCACATCATGGCATAGGAAATGGCAAGTTGGTATGTCAAGGATCAATAGGTGGTTATAACTAGGACACAATGTCATAGATGGTTATAACTAGGACACAACATCATAGATCAATGGTACTAATTTTGCCAAAGGTGATTATAATTAGTAACAAGACCAGTGATAAGAGAGAAATAACAAATGAAGGATGAAACTACCAAAAATTATGTCACACTACTCTAAGATATGATCTCTATCTAAAGTACTTAAATCAACTGATGAAACTGATCAGATTACTTAGTGATAAAAATGTGTAATAAATAGAAAAAACTAAGGTCAAATAGGCTAGGTTTTAGAACATGTTGGGTCGATAGGTTGGAAAGGTAAAGTGGATATGGGTTAAGAAGATAGATAAGAGTGACATTTGTACAAAGAATAGTAGTGATAAAATGGTGCAACATGAAATGGTCCTTACAAATAATACACCTTAGCACTTAAGCATAGTACCACTTAAGGTGAATAATATAATGAGTGGAATAATGAATGAAGGCTTTGGTTTGTTTTTGTGATAGATCGGGTGGTAGAAATTGGTCATGGAGATAGGTATAAAGGTATAAATACCAAATATAATTAGGACCAACAATATCACAAATCATCATAATGGTTGAAAGTTCATGAGCTGGTGTTAAAAAATTCTTGATGAAGAATTCATACTCTCTAGCTTTATCTATTTGTCAAATCAGAGAGCTAATAGTAGCCATGGCATCTGCAATTCTATTACTATCCCTTGGTATGTGTTCAAATTAGATATACACAATTTACTAATTTAAGGTATCAACCATAGCCTTATATGGAACCAACTTGTCATATTTAGTCTAGAAATGATTTGTGACCTAATTGATGATTAATTAGGAATCACCATAAACTTGGAGATGAGATACATTCTAATTCACTACTTATCAAAGTCCTACAGTAAGTGCTTCATATTCAACCATGTTGTTTGTATAAAGAAAGTTGATTCTAAATGACTTAGGGATTAGATCTCATTGTGGTGTAATAAATAAGAGGCCTAGCCTCAATCCATGTGTATTAAATGAACCATCAAAATATAGCTTCCATTATTGCTCCTCAAGAGGTGTGTAAATTATGGTCATTATATATTCATCAAGGAATGGAAATATGAGTGGCTTTGTGTCTGTAAGAGGTGCTTCAACAAGTTGATCTACAAGAACTTGTCCCTTGATTACCTTTTGGTTGACATACTCTATGTCAAACTCACTAAGAAGTATGATCTATTTGGCCATTCTACCTTGTAAATCTATTTTAGATAGTAGATACTTGAGCGGATCTACTTTTGAAATGACCATGGTCTTATTATTCAACATGTAATGGTGTAATTTCTGAGCTATGATTACCATGGGTAGACAAGCTTTTTCAATATGTGCATAGTTATGTTCATATGTGACCAAGGTACAACTTAGGTAGTATACAGCATGCTCTTTTCTATTATCATCATGTCAAGCCAAGAGTGCCCCCAGAGCATTATTAATAGCTAATAGGTATAATAAGAATGGCTTTTCTAGCATAGGAGGTAATAAAATAGGTTAATTAACAAGATACTTTTTGAGTTGTTGAAAAGCTATTTGGAAATTATCATCCTAGTGAAATGTAACTCCATTCTTCAAAATATGTGTAAATGGATGACAATTTTTTCTAAATGAGAGATGAAGCATCAGATTGATTGGATCTTGCCCTGTAAACTATGAAGTTGCTTCAAATTGGTTGGTGGTGACATCTCAGTTATAACATGGACTTTAGTCAGATCAACTTCAATACATTTATGAGACATGATGAAGCCTAGTAATTTTCCTAAGATTACACCAAACACATATTTCTTTGGGTTGATTCTAACTTTATACTCCCATAGTCTTTCAAATATCTTACATAGCACTGTTAGATGGTCAGCCCTAATTTTGGGTTTTCCTAATATGTCATTGACATAGTCTTCAATAATATCATGCATCATATCATGTAATATGATAGTCATGTCCCTTTGATATGTAGCTCCAACATTGTTAAGATGAAATGGCATTGCCTGATAACAAAATGTTCCCCATGGAGTGGTGAATGTTATTTTATGTTGGTATTCTGGTGATATTATGATTTGGTAATATCTTAAAAAGCCATCCATGAGTGAAAGCATTTCATAACCTACCATGGATTTGATGATCATGTCAATATTAGGTAATGGAAAATCATCTTTAGGACAAGATTTGTTGATATCTAAGAAATCAGTATAGATTTTGATCCCTTTAGGCTTTTTACTAATAGGTACCAGATTAGATATCCATTTTGAGTAGTTAATGGATCTAATACATCTTTCTTTTAAGAGTTTTTTCAACTCTTTTTTTACCAATACAATAATTGAGGATGCAACTTACGTAACTTTTGTTTTATTGGTTTGGCATTAGGATTGACCACAAGGTGGTGCAAAACCAAGGTAGGGTCCAAACTTGGCATGCCAGAATAGGCCCATACAAAGATATCTACAAATTCTCCCAATAGAGTTGTAAAGATTTCATGTTCCTCTTTAGTGAGGGATGCACCTAATTTTATCCATTTTAGGTATGATAGAGTCCCAATGTTTACCTTTGTTATATCTTTGACTAGAAGGGTCAAACCATCTTCTAGGATAGTAGGCAAAGACTTTAACTATTGGACTATATCAAGGTCCTCTATTAGGACTTGTTCTTCAACTTCTCCTAGGCATGATGAATCTAAGTCCCCTAATGGGAGATCTATCCATGTAACAAAAATAGTCAAAAATTCTTGAAGAAATCAATCAAATACTTGTTGTTTCATAAAACTAAACTTGAATCCATAGGCAAGTTTATTATTGGTGGTCTCTTGGTCTAAATTCAAAGAAGAATGAACATCCCCATCTAATGGTGCCTAAAATAGGTTTTCACCACTAGAATGGCCTTTATCTTTACTTTTTCCTTGGTTAAAAAGTGCCTTAAAGAGGTTTTCACTTTGGGACCTCAATGTTTTACTTATTTGTTTTTGGCTAAGGGTGTTCACCTATTCTCTAAAATAGGCTTCAGGATCAAATGTGATTGAGAATCTTGATTTGTGATCTCCCAATGAAATGTTGTCTCTAAGGCCTAAAAATTCATAGAATGCCTCATCATTCTAAAACTCATTAATTGACAAAGTGGATTCTTGTTGGTCCTAATCTATTAGTTGGGGATAGTATAATGGCAATGGGTTGTGATGAATGATCAAGGTAAGGGTATAAATGGCATTAGTATCAAATAGGGTAGTCTCAGCTAGGTCATCAAAGGTGAGTTTGTTGTCAGACTCTGCTTCACTATCAGCATCTTCTATACTAGGTGTTAGTGATGAAATTTGAATAATATATGTGGGGTCACCCCTAGGTGGTTTAAATCCAATTTCATAAGTCTTTCATACTTAGTCATGGAAATTGGCTCAATGGTTCCTTGTTGATTTAGTTCGAGGCCTCTTCCTTCATAATTTTGATGCTTCATGATCCTATTGGGAATATGATACTTTGCACTTTTATATCAATCATCTTAGTCATCATTGTATAACCATGATTTGTCCCTTTTAAGAGGGTTAGGTTCTAGGCTAGATGTTAGTACAAATGTGGCAGGTCCCTTATCTTTGTTCTTTCATTGCCAATGCATATGTGGGGTGACTTTAGGTCATCTAAAGGTTTTTAGATTCTATAGAAGATTGGAAATGTATCATGGGTCACATACTCTCCTAGTCTATTATCTAAAATGGTGAAATGATTAGAAGCTTTAGGAGGTAGGATGTGGGAAAGGGAATCCAAGGTATTAGGATCTATATAATTATCTAGTGAAGGATCAATAAGTATGGCCTTTCTTTTATCCTAATTAGAACTTGGATTCATGCCATACTAATAATTATGTCTTTTAAATTCAGCTTCAAGATGTTTGTAGTGTTCATATGGGTGTAAATCTCCTAGAGTATTCACTTTCATCCCTAATTGGGAAAACATGATACATTGGTACAATGTTGATGAGATTACATGAATATCATATAACCAAGGCCTACCTAGAAGCATATTGTATGATAAATCAATAACAAGCACATGACAAAGTGTATCATGGGTCAAAGGCCTAATGATAACTGATAAACTAATGGTGCCTTATGATTCTCTTTCCTGATTATCATAAGCCTTAATGGTTATCATTTCTAGATGGAGATCTATCATTGTTTACCCAAGAAGCTTGATGAGCTTTAGAGATACTATGTTGAGGCTTGATCCATTGTCAATAAGGACACATTTTAATTTATTCCACTTTATATAAACTTCTATGTATAATGGGTTATTATGGAGTAGGCCAAGGGAAGACATATCACTTTGGTTGAATGTGACTTGTTACGCTGAAGCTAGGTGTCCAACCAAAGATTGGAGTTTATTAGGGGATATGTAACTAGAAATAATGGATTGGGTTAATAACTCATTCAAAATGTTCTTGTATATTGTTGACATTCATAGCAAATCTAAAATAGAAATTTGTGTTGGTGTCTTCTACAATTATTCCAAAATATAAAACTTCTTGTCTTAGTCAGTATTGAATGGTTTATTTCAAGGATAAATGGTTGGCTAAATGATAAACAAAGTGGTAGATGGTTGTGGACTTGGGATGGTAATATTTGACCTCTAAGTTGTGATTTCACAATCAAGATTAGATATTGGACCATTATTGCTAACAAATGTTGGGAATGGTATGGGGCTAAATAAGACAAGTCTTGGTTATCAATGCACTTATATGTGGTCACATGTCAAGGATGAGTTATTTATATAAGGTCCAAAAGTGGAATTTTGAGTTTGTTGGCTTGCCTATATGTAGTCCCTAGTCAAATAAGTGTTATCCATATAATTTAACTAAGTGTTATTTTTTATCAATGGTCTAGGCTCATTAGTGCTTGGTCTAGGATTAATGGAGATGGTATTAACACTACCCCCTATATTATGACCTAAAACCCTATTGTATTCATGTGCAACTAAATGGTATACTTGTTGGTTGTTACCATTCTAACCTTGGTTTTATCCATTGTTTAGTGATTATGGGTTATGTTATTGATTTTATTGATTCTGCTGGTTCAGCCTTTGATTTGGATACTGTTGATTTTGTTGATACACTAGCCATTGATGTTTTTTTTATTATATAAGGTGGAAGACTAGGGTCTAAACCCTTACAAAAGTAGAGAAACCAAGAATGAAATTAAACTAAAATATGCCTTTTGACAAGAAATGGCATGATCAGTGTACCAACAAACACAACAAACTAAAATAAAACATGAAATGGAAAAATGAGAGACAGAGAAATCTCTCCTTACATAACCATAGATTTGATGAGGTCATTTAATTTATCAGTGTTCTCTACATTAATAATAGATGTAGTATTACCCAATTCCTTCAACATAGACATGTTCATGAGAATAGAATTTTGGAGCCTAGTGGTGAAGTTCTACTCTAGTTTCTGTATGTGACCCTTTAGGGCAGCAATTTAGCTTTCAAACCAATCTCAATTTTGGTTTCCTCATCAGCTTCCTCCACATACATCTTTTCCTCTTTATCAACATTGTCCACAATGTTAGCACCATCCTCTATAGTAGCCTCAAATTCCCTTGTCTCTTGCTTACCTTCAGTATCCTCAGAGATTTCTTGAACTTCCAACTCCTTGTACTCTTCCTCCTAGGCGGCTTCCTCTAAGGCGCTCTCCGAATAGTCAATAAGCCTAGACTTGGGAGTGGGTTTGCCAGCAATCCACCCTGACCATCAAACTCTGGAGGAGAATCCCTCCTTACTAACCTTAGTGGACATATAGGATTTACCACCTTGACCCCCAATGGTCCTACCAGGATTGTTGATTGTTGTTTTTTATTGTTCTAATACTTTTGATTTTTATATTAGGGAAAGGATTTTTTATAAATCCCAAGAGTTTGATTAGAATTAGAAACACCATTATCCAGTGTTATCTCCCCATTCTCTAACATATTCTCAATTAAATGCTTGATTTAGACACATCTTCCTAGATTATGCCCATTGAATCAATGATATTCATAAAATTCATTTTCATGGTACTAATCAAAATAAGGAATGCCTTGCATAAAATGCTTTGGTACAAGCCAACTAATCATATTATAAGTAGAAATCTTGTGAAATATAGACTCAATAGGTTCTCCTAGGTCACTAAAGACACAACATGCAGGCATGGTTCTCCTAAGAGGGGTTTGTAATGGTAAAGGCTATTGTATTTATTGTGAATGTCTTGATTGTTGTGTTTGTATCATTAATTAGAGAGGTTGTTGGGTAGCAGTTAGTTGAAAAGATAATGTAGATGATGTTTATACCATTTAGACATGATGTGACTCAATTAATCCATTTCCCACATTCCTATTATGGTTAAATTGATTTGGTATTTCTTGGTTATTGGCCTATGCTAGTTGTGATGCTTGCATTCGGGTTGGATGTTAGTTTTGAATATTTCCTTGATTGGTACCTAGATTTTGATTAGTTAAATTAAGCTTGATGATCCCTTTATTAATAAGATCTCACTTAATCAACAAGCCTTTGTCAATGATTTCCTTAAAAGTATGTGTAGATTGTAGCTCCAGATGATATGCTATCTCACTGTGCAAATTTTTGGTAAACATAGTGGCTAATTGTTTATCTAGTAAACTATGGTTGAAATGGCTTACAAGGGCTCTCCATCACTATAGATAACTTTCAAAACTCTCACCATATTTTCTATTTACTTACATTAAGTCCACTAATGAAATCTCATGCTCAAGATTATAGGAAAAATGTTGCACAAACTTATCAAAAATATCATCAAAATCTATCACTAAATTCTTGGGCAACTTTAAAAAAAAATCCAAGGTTTGTCTAGCTAAGTTCTTTGGAAATAATAGCAAAAGGTCTATGCCACTATATGCCACTGGTTGACAAGTGATAAAGAATTCAATTAAATGGGCCTTAGGGTCACCTTTCCCTTTGTATTTTTTGAATTTTGGTGGTTCGTATCCTAGAAGAAATGGTATTTGAAAATACTCCACATTGAATGGATAGGAACACACGTCATCCAATTTGAAATTTTTAGTCTATTTCCTAGCCTGAATGGTAGCAATTGCATCATTCATCTGTTTCAATTATTAAGATAAGAAATTGGAAGGAACATTGGTTTGAGGGAGAATATTAGTTTGAATAGATGGTTGGGAGGTCATAAGTGGGATACTTTGACCAAAGGTATGATGGAGATACTTATTGGGGTATATTTGTTTGGTATGGAAATGGACCAAGAATATGCATACATGGATTAGAGTGCACCTAGAATTTTATATTTAGTTGTGTGATATTCTGGTTTGCATTGGTGTGAAGGTTTGACTAGGAGGATTTTGTGGTTGGGATGGAGGGATATAACTATACTGTGCTTGCTATGGTTGAAAAGGGACATGATACTAACTAATAAAACCTTGTTATTGAGTGGGAACTTGTCGACTAAGACCTTGTCTTTAAACTTGTGACACATTTTGAACCAATTATTGTCTAGTAGGTACTTGAGAAACATGGGAGCTTCCTTATTACATGAATCCCTATGGGGACATAAAAGCAAGTTGTAGATTCAACATCAATCACTGACCAATATTTTCATGTTGTTAACTAATCATTAATTGGTTTTGGTTTGGCATATTAGTCTATGATTGAAGAGTTATGTTTGTTATTACCTGGTGAGGTGGAACATTAGTTTCCCCTTATTAAGGTGGTAATATATTCAACCTTTGTTGGATTAGTACACTATATTGTACCTGCTAATGTGGAATACTACTCATTGCTTATTGAAGAGGAGTGGGATTCATCACATTTAGCTATTGAGGTATGACATTGGTTACTAGTTGATTACTTAATCTTGTTGGTTGCACACTTGATGAAGCACTTGGTTCAGGTTGGGATGAAAAAAATCCTACTCCCTAGTATGATGGTTCACTCATGGTATTAACTATAGGCACATGTTTTTGACTAGTTGTTTATACACTAGTACCACTTTGATTTATATTAGACATTTCTTATACATTATCCATTATATTTTGCTCATTATTCTACCTAAAAGTAGAAGACACTTATTTAGTAATGGGAATATGAAGCAAGTTGTCTACCAAAGTGTTTTGCATGAATGGGTCTAAACTCTGATTCTCTTGACCAATTAACTCTATCAAAATTCTTATTGAAGTAACTAAGTCAATAAAAGGTTTTCTCACCATGTTCATTTGATTAAAATTGTGTGCTAGATTTAGTTAGGTTTGATATGCTATCTACATTTGATTAAAGTGGTCTTCCATGATGTTTTTACCTCTATTAGGAAGATTAGGGTCTTGATATGTTGTTTGGACTAAATCCAAAGGATTTCTAGAAGAAGCCTATTGATTGTAAATTATGTTATGGGGTACTATTACTAGGATTGGTAAATTTTCATGGGGGAAGCCTACTGGAAAATTTGCCCTTACCTCTATGGATCTAACCAAAATTTCATATTTGTTCTCTAAAAAATGTTGCTCAAACAAAAATGGTTCATATGTGGAAGCTATATTAGTAGAATATGACTATTGAAGAACTGGATCATCCCCTATGGAAATTGTAGATAGGTATTGTGTAGTTTGTTCTTAGTATTGTTCTAAATAAGGTGGTGTGGTAACCAAATAGTTAGCCAAGGGATCTTGTCTTTGTGCCCCTAATTGAGTATTATAAGAGGGATAAGAATCCATCTCATAAGGAATATTATCTGCATAGGGGCCTTGCACCATTTATTCTTGCACAACCACATTACTAATCCCCAAATTGTACATGAGTCCACTATAAGTGTAGGAATATATATTGGGATCCATAGTCAATGCCTTTGCGATAAAAAGGTCAAAGAATTCCACAAACTCTAAAAAGGACAATGTCTAGAATAGATGATGTTCAAACTTGGTCTAGATTCATCAAAAGGATCAAAAGGTTTATGCAAAGATTTAGTGAAGAAATAAGCTCTCATTAAATGTCCAATGTCTCACTATTCACATAAAGATGAGAAAGTACATAAGCGAAAAATTGAAATGCCAAAATCTAAGGTTGAAGTGTTTCAAATAAGTCTAATCTAAGAAATTAAAAGTTGTTAGGTCTTTTGGCCAAACATGATGTCAAAAGCTAGGCTCAAACAAGGCATGTGCTAGGATTCTTAGCCAAATGATGTCAAAAGCTAGAGTTTGAAATGGATGAAAGTTTTAATCTAACAGATTTGAAACACTTATAACAAACAATAATCATTTGATTATTGGACATGAACTTAATCAACTAGGTATAAGCTATGAAATAAAAGACACTTTAGAGATAGTTTATTTTTTCACAAATAATGGTATAAAACTTGGTTCTTTTGACAAATAAGCTAGACAAAAGTGAATGGTATAACTATGCTAGATAAAGGATCATAAAAGTAAACTCAACTTTCTCTAAAAATGTAGGAAAAAATTTTAAATTTATACAAGAGGGTCTATGAAATAATATTTGAAATGTTTTAGGTAGTGTAATGATGCTACACTACCCAAAAGGTGTGGCTAAATGTTTATTTCAAAAACTCTCTAAGGCAAAGATAGTTTCTCACAATTTTGATAGCATAAAACTACTTTTATTAACTCAAAATGTTGTGGTGAATAGACTCAAAGTGAAAGTGTTTAGCATAAAATGTCTTAACTATATCAAGTGGTGATAATTATCTTAAGTCTAAAATAAGGACCTAAATAACTTTAGATTATAAATGAAGGACCTAAATAACTTTGTCAAAGGTCTAGACTCAATTGGGCATCATAATTGTGCCAAAGTGAATGATATGGCTTATAAGTTTTGATGGAATTTGAACAAGGCAAATTTGATGACTTCACATGGGCAGCATAATGCCTCTTTATTCAAAGGAAAATGAGGACCATGTGTTTGATTTGTATCATTTATTTATACCTATTTTTGAATCCAAACAAGACTTTAACCTAGGATAAGACTCAAATAATTAATCACTCTTAGACTCTAAATTGACAAGGTTGCTTGGTATTACTGGAATCCATCAATATACTTCATTTGAGAGTATTTTAAGTGCTCATCCAAAAAATTAAATGTGCATTATATATTAGGGTTTTTATAAACACCCTTCTCTTAAATGATAATATGATGACATGGACCTTGAGGCGTACCTTGCACCAAAAATACTTCCATGACAAGTGGAGATTTATCTAAGATCTATAAGGCTTTAAAATTATCTAAAGGAATTAATTGTATAATGACTTTCACATCAAATAATGCAAAATAAAAGCATGGATCTTAGGTCTGTATCACTTGGCTTGTTCTAAAAAGGTCTAATCCTTTTTTAACCACTACATCCTATTATTGACTCAGTGTAGTATGATGTCCAAAGTGCCACAATGTCCCATGTGCAACTCTAATTAAGAGCTAAATGAAGTCAATGTTGGGAGATGAAACCCCAGGTTAAAGCTTCCCTAAAGAACTCATGGGAGGTGATGAAGACCCCCTCATAAGCCAAGTTTGCATAAAAATAAAGAAAGCATTAAATAGAAAGACTTTAGGGTCATTTTCAAGGTCACCCAAACTTTGACAAGTTTTTGGGGAGTGACTTATATGACTTTCTTTCTAAGCCTTGGACTAGGCTATTTGCAATAGGAATGGCACTTTTTGATTCCAAGGGTTCCATAAAGGGGAAAAATGGAAGACCATACATAAAACAATCCTATTTTTTCCAAATATAAAACTAATTTAAACAACTAAGTGAATACAAAAAGCTTAGAAAGGTGAGTTCATTTTTAATCCCAAATTCAAAAAATAAGGTGGTGTTCATCTGATCCCTTGGTCTTAGTTGTAACTTTGAAAACCAATGCTAAAAACACTTATTTAAGAACCTTAAATGTTACTTTAAACACCAAAATAATGTTCTTAATTCATTTTTAAGCATCTAAAAGGTGATATAAACATGTTTTTAGAAAATTTCAATCTTGGTCATGTAAAAAAAATGTTAGCATGTCCTTTAGCCCTGAATTTATTTTGGGTTTAAAATAATGAACTTCAAAAAAAGAGCTCTCAAGTTTGTGTTTTAAGAAAAACATAATGACTGATTTCAATTCTATAATTGATGATGGTTACACTTCATAACCAATGATGGTTATCTAACCAACATCGGTTATACCAATAGTGACCGATGACAACTATCTAACTGATGATGGTTTTTCTAACTAACATTGGTTATTGTGTAAACCTATGACAAAGAAAAATGGAAAAACAAAGTTAAAAAATCAAATTACAAGACTTTAAATAATATAAATGAAGATTTTAAAGTTGTATAATGATCTTATTCATGTGTGGGATGCATCTAGTCCCACCAGGCATGCCATTATGTGAACTAGGAATTTGAATCAAGAGAGGATGGTTAGTATGGTGTTTATTTCAAAATGAAAACAAAATGAGAGAAACACACTAACTAGCATAGCATATCTAGGCCTAGGGAGAGCTTAGTTAACAAATATGAATAAAATATACAACTAAAATGCAAAAAAAAAACATCTTTTACCTTCCTTCGATGCTCCAAAATACTTTTTGTAGTGGCTTGCTCAGCTTGTGCTCATGAAGTCTTTATCAAAGGAAGCTTGGCTATCTCCTCTTCTCCTTGGCACCTTTGGCTTTGGCTTGGCTTGGCTTGGAATTAATTTGGTATGGTAACACTAGTTTTCAAGAAGCTTTATAATTAATTATACATTATAACTTTTCATAATCATGTGTTAAAATTCATGTGGTAAGGCCTCCTATTTATAGATTTTTGAGATTGATCAAAATCAAACTAAACCATCTATCCTAAGATTGAGATGTGTGGTTGAGGATTAACTCAATTTTTGGAATTGAGTTTATAATTATCCTCATCATGACATTGGAAGAAGGGGAAATTAAGATGCATGGAGGGAATCATGGAAGGTACTAATGAGGCATGGAGGGTATGAATCCTAATATTTGTGGCATTTATGGCTTATGGGTGTATTCCCAAGAAATGAGGTCACTTTATGATGTAGATATTCCATATTCATTTCCAAAACAAGTTTCCATGGAATTATTAATTATGCTTTGATTTGGAATAATCAGCTCTTAAGCATGTTTAAGCACTTTGTGCATAAATTACTCAAATTGATTAGAATGCCTTGTTATTGGTCCAAAATTTGACTAGATTAGAATTGGAAGGCAATGTTATATGCATTGGATCCATTATCCCATTTAGGATATTACCAACACCAAATAACAAAGGCACATGTCTTGTGTAAAATATTTGATAGGAAAAAGCAATCCAGAGTACCTAGGTACAAAATTAACATTTTGACTTAGAATGATCTGTTCAAAGTTAGATTTCCCATAAATTACATTACCCCATTTAGGGATACCCTGGCTAAAATTGGCACTTGAATATGTCAATTTCACAAATTTTAATGCATTTTAGTGTTTTTAAGCCTAATTGTGTATTTTAAGTGGAAATTGGTCAAAATCCTAATTGGAGGTCATTGGTGGCCATATTTAGGTATCTACACTATCCATTATATGCAGCTAAAAACATTGGTTAGTATTATGGGGATGTGAGGATGATGGCTATGGACTTAACTAGGAGAGAGGGTCAAAAGGCACAAGCAGGAGTAGATTTAGCCATTGCATAGGGATAGGTTACAGTGCTACATGGGTAGGTAGCCACCTTACAAGGTTATATTGCTAACTTAGAAGGTCAGGTTGCTACTCTCATGGGTGATAGGGACTAGGCATAGTCTTCACTCACCTTGGTTACATAGGAGAGGGACTCTCTAAGGTAGAGAGGAAGAGGAGAATCTGTATCATAGATAGGGCCACTAGGCATGATCCTTATGGCATGATACCTAGATAGAATAGAGGATTTATGGTAATATGAGGCCATAATTTTGACATAGTATCCACAAGATCATTGATGGGGTGAGTATAGGTCTAGCTTGGCAGGTGGTGTTAGTGTGGTTTGGTAGGTGGTGCTAGTGTGGTGACACTAGGGAAGTGGGTAGGATTTGTAGCTAGAAAATAGGGATAGCTAGGGGATCAATAGGTATAGTAGGTGGGTAGGCACTAGGATCCAGTGGTGCTCTATGAGGTAGTGGTGCCTTTGGGGCATAGATAAGACATAGCTATATTATGACATTTTGTATATCATTTTTATTTTAGCATATAAGCTGATGTAGTGAGATATAAATTTTGAGAGAGAGACATGTATATATTCTTATACACATTATGTTATTTGACTCACGATTTATACATATGATCATTATTTATGCTCATGTTCATGGTTTATGGTTTGATGTTGATGTTTAATGTGTATGGTGTGATGTTTATATTGTTTATGGATGATGCTTATATCATGGATGCTAGACACTGATGTAGACTTAGCTATCTAGGTATGAGATTATTTTAATTTATGGGTGTGCTTCATTTTTTATTATGAAATTCTAAATCTTAATTAGTATTTAGATTGCATTATTTAGATTTCAGACATGTGGTGGAAAATGGTTGGTTGTATTATTTCTCATGGATGTTATAATGTTATCATGCTTGTTATGGTTATGATTATGGTTATGGTTGTGCTTTTTGTTAATTTTTTTTAGATAAAATTCATGAGGTAGTTTAATTAACAACACTAGATGGGAGAACAAATAATGTAATAAATAGACAAATGCCTTAATGAAAATATCAACTAGTCACGATAGGCTAAGAAGAGGGAATGATGATTATTATTTAATAAGGACTAAAATAGAACTGAATTTGGATTGGCTTAATGAACATAAACCCTTTGAATGCTTCACATTAGCATTCTTTAGTTGGAAAAAAAGTGGATTAACCACATAATGTTAAGTAAGCTTAGAAATCCCTTGCTTATAGGGGAGATGGATGAAAATGGAACTTATTTATGAAGTTAGCATACCAATTCCATAGGTGTCCAAAGAACTAGAATAAACAAGTCTATGTTGAATTGTGTAGACTAATCGATGCAAGAAGTCTACCTAAGAAGGTTGATTGTGACTTTTACTTTATTATGTTAGCTAAGAGTTGATTGTGGATTTCAAGATTAGTTTATCTGTGTTATGATTTTGATGATGGATATTTTTATTCATTATTGTATATGAGAAGCTAATCAATGTGGGAAGATTCCAAGAAATTATTATGCATTTGAAAAAATACTTTACTCAACCATCCTTCAAGGGAGTGATCTAATCTTGTTTGCTTTGTTTAATGTTTTTTGATAGATGTCCTTCAAGGGAGTAGTCCACCTTATGTTTTGGTAATTTTAAATAAATTTTCAACAACTATCCTTTGAGGGAGCAATATGTGAATGCTAGGAATGACCCATGATTACTAATGATGGGGATTTATACTTTTAATTACTTTGAGTTTACTTGACATAGACTTACTTATATAGGCTTAAGGATCTACCTTTATGAAGGTAGAACTAAAAACCCAAGAAGATTGATTAGGTTTGTAGTGGTTTAGGTGATAATGACCATGGGAATCCATCCTATAAAGGGGTGGAAATTATCATGAGAACCATGCCATGGGTAGAGCCATGATACCCATTATTTAAGATAAGGCTATGTTGATGATAGATAATCACATGATTTAGTTTTAATCGATTTCCCATTAAATAAGGAGATGGAACGTAGGTAAATAGTAAGGGATGAGCTTAAGTTAAATAAAAGGTGAACTTGATCCTTCTTAACAAAAGAATGGACATAGATGTGAAGCATTGATGTGCTCAGGTTTTGGGTGGCCTTTGAGAGAAGACAACTAGTAAGATTGTGATCCATACTTGTGGGTTATGATATAGGGTCCAAGCCAATTGAAAGGAAACTTGCCCCACTTGGTTTTCTCCATATTGGTGACGTGCTAATTTTCCTTTAGGATGAGGTCTCTAATGTTGAGTTCTCACACCTTAAGGTGTTTGTTATAGGCATGGTTGATACACTCTTGATAGACATGGAGATGGGTAAAGGCTACTAAATGATGCTCATCAAGTATCTTAAGTTGAGTTAAATAGTGATGATGATAATCATCCTCAAAAATGAGCTCTTGTAAAGATATATGAAGACATGGGATATGGATTTCAAGTGGTAAAATGGCCTCCGCTCCAAATATGAGATAAAAGGGTGTAGCACCTATAGGTTTTCTAATGTTAGTATGATATGCCTATAAGGAAAATGGGATATGTAAATTCCAATCTTGACCAGATGTGTTGACCATTTTAGTTAGAATTTTATCAAGCGTTTTGTTAGAGGACTCAACCTATCTATTCACTTTAGGGAGATAGGGTGAGGAGAAGATTAACTTAATGATGAATGAATCACATATACCCGAGACTTACTTGTTCTTAAAATACTTACCATTAGTAGTTATAATATTATGAGGAACACCAAAGTGGCAGATGATATGGTGGTTGATAAATTCAATAATTTTCTCCACTTTGGATAAGACTAGAGGAGTAACCTCTACCCACTTTGGAAAATACTTATTCATGGTGATGATAGAGTTAATTTTGATATGAGGAATGAGGGTTAATTTTGCTAATAATATCTAGATCCCATTATGAGAAGGGATATAAATCAATGGAAACTTGAAGACTATAGCTAGGTGCATGATTCAAATTAATGTGTTGTCGATATTTGACACATTTTTTCATGTAATAATAGTAGTCTTGGTTAAGATTAGGCTAGTAATATCCAAGGTGAAGGATGCACTTGGCTATAGCAAGGCCACTAAAGTGGCCTCCATAGATACCAGCATGTATTTCCTTGATACCATGAGAGGTTTTTTGACTACGTAAGCAATGGAAGAGAAGACCATCAAAGATGCATTTATAAAAGATACTTCCTAGTATGGTATAACATGAGGTACTCTAGATAAACACTCTTTGAGAATTCTTAGAAAGAGTAGAATGAATTATGTAAAGGTTGAGATAGTCAAAGGTTTGTTAATACCAAATGTCAGGTGGGGTATTTTCCACATTAAAAATGGTGGGAAAATCTAGTTTAACATAGGAAGGATGGGTTAGCTTATGGTTAATGATAGATAGATTAGAATCTAAGGGTGTAGATGACATATGAGAGGTAAGGGAATCCATGGTGTCAACTAAATTGTTAGTAGATTGTGGGGTTCATTAGATGTAGTATTTTTCAAATGATGTTAAGAGTTTGTTAACTAGTTACTTGTGCTATTTAAAAACATCATTCTTACACTAGTGAGAGTCATTGATTTGATTGACCACAAGTTGTGAGTCAAAAAAGATGTTGATTGTCTTAATTCCTAAGGATAAGGTAGTTTGAAGACTTATCACTAGGGATTCATATTTAACTATATTGTTGGTACATTCAAAATCTAGATTAAAGGACAAAAGGAGAGGTTCACCATGAAAGGGGATAATTATGATACCTAGTTCTTCACCACATTAACAAATTGATCCATCAAATAACATAGTGACTTGATAGGTAAAATCCACCTAAGAAAGGGTCCTAATGGACTCATCAAGGAACTCAAGAGGAAGAGGTTGGTTATCTACTAAAGGTACCTCAACTAATTGGTTAGTAATGACTTGCCCTTAAATTATATTTTTCTAAAGGAACTCAAGGTCAAACTCTACTAAGAGAATAACCACTTGGCTATATGATAGTTTTGGTATGGCTTGGAGTTTATGTACTTGAGTAGGTTAGTGTTGGTTATGACATAGGTTTTAGGGTTAAGAAGGTAGTGGTGAAGTTTTGTGGTCATGAATACTAGAGCTAAACAAAGTTTTTTGGTATGGGTATATCAAGTTTTGTACTCTAAAAGAATGTAACTAATGTAGTATGTGTCTTTTTTATGTTGTTCATCTCAGTGACCTAGAATATCCCCTAAGGAATGGCCAGTGGTAGATATATAAAGGTAAAAAATGATGGTCTTCTTTAGGAGTGGTGAGGACATGTAAGAATAAAAGGTATTCTTTGAGTGAATCAAAGGCCTTTTGATAGTTGTTATTCCACTCAAAATACACATCCTTCTTTAGAAGGTGGTGGAATGGTTGAAATCGATCTAAAATCTAGGAGATAAAATTATAAATGGATTAGATATTCCCCTAAAAACTATAGAGTTGCTTGAGGTTGGTTAGAGGGAGCATGTTGAGGATGGATTTGATTTTGGTAATATTTAATTCAATTCCATGAAGGGAGATAATGAAGCCAATAATTTTTCCCAATAAGACCCCAAAAATGCACTTTTTGGGGTTAAGGCAAACATGATAGTGGATGAGTCATTTAAATATGATCTTAAGAATATCCAAGTGATACTTTCAAAGCTTGATTTTATAAGAAGGTCATCTACATAGTCATCAACAATCTTATGGATAATTTCATGGAAGAGATAAGTCATGACATGTTGGTAGGTTACACTAGCATTCTTTAACCTAAAAGGCATGATTCTATAGCAAAAGGTTCTCCATGGGGTGGTAAAGGTGGTTTTCTATTGATATTTAAGTGCAATTAGGATTTTATTGTAACTCAAGAATCTATCCATGAGAGATAACATCTCATGGTTGGTTATAAGATCAATAAGTTGGTTGATGTTGGGTAGAGTAAATTTATCTTTGGGGAAAGTGAGGTTGAGATCATGAAATTCCATGTAAATATATAGTCCCCCTGTGTCTTTGGTGATAGGTAAAACATTTGAGACCCATTGATGGTAATCAATGGGTTGAATAAAATTGATAGATAAGAGATGTTGAAGTTCTTCTTTAATGAGAAGGTCCATAAGAGGGTGCATGAATCAAAGCTTTTTCTTGATCAGCTCGGCATCATGGTTAGTGACTATGTTATAGGTAGCAATGGTGGGGTCAATTCTAGGCATGTCATTGTAAAACCAAGAAAATTCTATGCTTTGGTCTTGGAGGAAAGAGGGGAAGTCCTTAAGTTCCTTGGAATTTAGTAATCGGCCAAGTTTGACAATGTGGGGGTTATCAAGAGTACCCAAGTTGATATTCATGGTGGATTAATTCAACATAATTGAGGTCTTAGGAGGAATGGATTTGTGGATTTAATAATCCAAAGTACTAAGATAGGTGAGAATAAAATCATCATCTTGGCAATGAACAATGTTAATAGTAGGAAAGTCTTTTCTTATCATCTTGAGATGGGTCAAAGGGATGGTTATAGTTTCCCCTTCATTTTGATAATTCAGGTGTCTAAGTCTGATCACATTGATGAAAAAAATTAGGTGGATGATGTCATCATCCTCACATTTTGACAAAGGAGAGGTTGGTAAGGAAGGGGTATCTTCCTCAAAAATGGTGGTAGTAGGTGGTTTGGGTTTATTCTTGTTGGGTAGGATGAAACCAAGGTTGTGCTTCTGATGAGGCTTCTTAGTTTCAATGGTGAATAGCTCATGTGGGCCATGCTCATATCATCTGAGACCGAATCCTTTCTAAGCATATCAATGGAGGTATGCCTTGGTGAAGCTTGGTGTATCTAAGTAGGAGAAACTAGTGGTAAATAGTCTAGGTTAAAGAGAAATGGTAAGATCACCAAGGGGTTTGTCAAGTCCACCATAGACAAAATGGTTCTAGAAGTAGGTAAGTCCAAAGGGAATAATAGTCCTAACATTAGGGCCATATCTTGGTTGGTTAGTAAGTTTCCCATACTCATTACGATTAGGTAAAGTGTCAAGGGATAAAAGGTGATATTTCCACAATAAAAGGTTATGGAACATTGATTCCAAAGGGTCCATAGTGGATATTTGGTCTAAATGGATAAAGTAACTAGTTGATGCCTCATCAATGGAAGGGGATATGATATTTGCTTTGGTGGTTGAAGGTAAGGTCTTAGTTATTAAGTATGTGTTTGATGGGGGTATGAGGACATCATTGGGGAAATAGGTCATGTTTCATGTCAAGAAAGGACTTAGGTTAGATTGAATGGTGATGACCTAGATTTTATGTTTAGACTTAATGTAATAGTGAAGGGTGGAGGGGACACAACCCATGGAATGGATCGAAGGTTGTCCTAATAAAACATTGTATTAAAATTCACCTTCCACTACATAGAAGAGTTTAGGGAGTGTGTGGGGTCATAAATGGATATAAAGGATTATCATTCCAAAATTATTGGATGTGGTATCATTTAATGATCTAAGGATCGCTGAGGTTTTGAACATGACATTGTTCAATTGGTTAAGTTGGTTGTAGGCATGGGAGGAGATGTTGTTAATACTAGTTCCCACATCTCATGACTTATTTAATGTAGGTTTGGTTGATTTAAGTGTTATCACTTGGAATTTTACCCTTTGATGAGATTGAAAATATCTCTTCATCCAAGTGTCACAATGGAATCACCTCTAGTCTTGTGGGTAGCCTAGGGAATGACGTGAATCTCTAGATAGGGTTAGCTCCCTTGATGTACTACTTTGGATTACAAATATTAATAAAACTAGGGGTTGAAAAGGGAGAAGGATAATTGAAAGAAAACTAATCTAAGGTATTTGACACACCAAATAACATGATGACCTCCAACCATAGTCATGTTACACTTGAAATCAAAGGACAAACTGAACAAACACTTCTCCAATCATCATCTTCTCACATCAATGCTACATTATGAGGTTATGGATGAATTTGGAAAGATATGAGGACTAGAAAAGAGGATTATGAGGGAAATAATGAAAATACTAACTTACTCATTCCTTGACATCTTCATTAACACTTCACATGCCCTACAAGAAGAAGCTTTCTAATTGCAAATAGATGATAAAATGAAATAAAATGCTAAGGAATCCATAGTTTTCACTTATGAAAAATAAAGCATTAAAAATTATCACACTAAGAACATTCATGGAGTAGGTAAACATTAGTATTATTATTTATCATAAGGTATAAATTTGAGTAGGGATTTGCCATACTCAGGTGGAGCATCTAATACAATGCCAAAATGGCTAATTCTTATAGAACTTGAAAGAGAGAGAAGAAGAAATAAGTTAGACAGTCATAAAGACACTTTTTAATTTGATACCAAGATTTAATTGTGCATGTGTATAGGTTATGGTATGAACCATGCAAGGTTAGATCTACAAGTGTCAATCTAAGTCACAAACTTCAAGAAAACTAGTAGGAAACTCTTCATTCTAGCTCAAAACAATTACCTACATGATTAGCCCTATTTTAATGACTTATAACTAATTAATATCAGGTAAAATTATTTTAATTAAGTTTAAGGACATCATACATTCCTCTCCATGCATTATTTTTAGGCATGGTCATCTAGAATCACTTGGAAAGGAGCAATCATCATATGTTATCCATAAAAATGCTCTTCCATGCACCCTTCACACTTGGCTTCCAAAAAGAGATTATTTTCTCATGAAAATCCATAAAATTTAGGTAATTACATGTTAAAATTCCCTCCATTCCCTTATAATCATTAGGTACACCTTAAAAAGCCATCCACTTTAAATTTTCACACTTCTCCCTAGCTTGTCCACTATGCTAGTTTTGATTGGCTAAGTTGAAGCACCTAGTTTGGATAATTAGGAGTTATTTAAAGGCATTATAGTGATATGGGGGGTTATATTAAATCCCAATATTGCCTCCCATGTTATTGGTATATCTTGAAACCTCCTACAACCTAAAAAAACCTCAAAATAGTGAGAAAAATCCTATTTTTTCCCCCATCTGTACAAGTCTATACATATCAAAAGCATGTGATGGAGATTTAGTGAGTCCTATATAATTTACAATAGGTTTCATTATTAAAACATTCCATTAAAATTCATCACCAACTCCATTTCTCCAAACTAGTCTTGGCCAAGGGTTTAGTAGGGTTTTATGCCTATTTGACTTCTTAAGGATTGTTCATAAAGACCAGACATCCAACCTGAAAATAAATTCTCCTAGGATGATATTCAAGTACCTTCCTAACCTCATGTAACTCCTTTTTCATCAATTTAATTCCTCATGAAAGATATGAGTGCTTAAACTTGTCCTATCGACCCTTTTCCTTATCTTGCACAAGTTTGAGATTGGTTTCTGAGCCAAAATGGCTTCCTCAAGTTTTTCTCTACCTTCAAATATATATAAAACTTATATATCCATGTCATAAATATGTTTAAATTTATTTTATTGATCACCTTATACTATAAATGTAAGTGAATCCTCACTTGGTTTTATGCTTAAACCTTGCTTGACAGGTTTGACTCCACCTTGGATTTTAGAATTACCTTTGATGGATTCCTTTTCATCCTAATGGTTTTAAAATACCTATAATTATTTCATATACATGCTATAAAAATTTTGGAAGTTCATCTCATGCTAACAATGGTTTTAACCCTCTATTTGGCCTCTAGGCCTTAACATGCCTAGTAGGCCTACTTGTATGTTTGAAGGCATGAAGCACCCTATTCATTTACACTCTTTCTACTTTTTTTCCATTATTTTAATAGTTAATATGTATCTCATCAATCCTTACTTAAATTTATAACCAGATCCCCATCCATCCATCTATGATCTTTTTCAAAAAACTATCAAGGTTTAAAATTGAGGGGAATGTCCTCTATCTAAGAAAAAATAGAAGGCACTCCCATACCTTCTTAGATAATGGTTCATGTTATAGTATATTTTATAATTATTTTATATACCCTCTACAAAATTGTATTCCTTGGTGACAAGCCTACACCTTCCAACTTCCATAAAGCCTCAAGACAGGCCTATCTAAAAAACTCTGTGAAGGGTTATTCTAATAGGCTATGTCATACATGCTTGGGCTCCTTTATTGTCATTATTTTCACTTTAAAATAACCCATGTAGGTCATAATGGTCTTAAATAATTATTCCATATGTCTTCCTTGTCATTTTAACCCATTCATACGCTTTATATTCCTAGGACTGATGTACCTTTCTTGACTATGTCTCTACCTCTAGACAAAAGATGTTCCTTGTAGGTGAAATTCATGGTTAAGATTTGAAAATAATTTATACAATCTCCTAAAGGTTTCACAGGGTCAATATAATATTTTTAGACCTATCTTCCCCTCTTTTATGTAATATCAACACCCAAAACCTCACTTTTTAGTCCACTATTAACCTTAGTCAAACACAGTAAATTATGTTGTGATAAGTAAGGTATTGTAGGTGTTAATTACTCCTATAAAATACCTTTCATCACTTTTGGGTCTCATGAGTCATTTTAATCTATCTCCCATCCTTTGAAGTTGATATTTCCCTGTTTAGGCCTTTGTTAGGAATAGCATACAAGTTAAGAATCAATTAAAGGTCAATCTTTTAGGAGAGAGAAACCTATAGGTAGATAATGGACCTAAAACATAGTACATCAACATTATCCTAAAATTAATTATGCTCATTAGTGTGTATTTTACTCCATGACAAAATTCAAAACCTAATAACATTCTTTGCAAAACTTTGAAAAGTCAAGGTCGCCTTAATGTCTTCAAACCCTATAAAATTTACTACCTGGATACAATGGTTAAAGTGGAATTTTTGGACCCTAAATAGTTGATTTCCACTAATACTCTTGATCCCAAACTTTTCAGATTCATTTACCTATGTATGGAATCCAATATTGGTCATCAAGAGGCATTGGAAATCTTTAGATCCATGTTGTATGGCTTTGCCAAAATGGCCGTAGGCCTTTATTTTCACTTTTTAGGGATTAGGTCCCTAAATAAAGTCATTATTTTGTTTCACTAACTTATAGGTCTATTTGATCATAGATTACCTCTTTACACTTATGTCATGTTATTTAATCCATACTTATAAATTCAATAAAGTTTTATCATATTCAAAATCTCCATCAAGTGTCTTCAGTTCTTAGTTAACACCACTTGTAGGTACCTATTTACATATATACAGACAATATTCAAAATTGAGCATCATACAAGCCATAGAGGTTTAAAATCAATTAAAACTATCACAAAATGTTCAAATACACTCTCAAATATTTTAAAAGTATGAAACACCTATCAATGCTTCCACCACCATGATGTCATCAAGGAGTTTCCCATATGTGTTTATGAACTATATACATGGTAGTGAATATAATGGAGTAACATGTGTGAGTAGAAGGCCTCATGGACATTAAAAAACCATTTAAATACATCAAGTACATTATTAACATCAAGGGAGTCTTAATATTAGTGTAAAACATCTCATTCAACATGAAAATACTTGTAGACATATGGAATAGAGCTATCAGGTATATAATGGTTGGTTAGTGTGGTGTTCATGAATGTACATTTGATATAGATTGATTTGGGAAAATATTTTGAGAAGTTAAGGTGACTATTAAAACATTGGATACATGTAAACCAACCCAAATTCATCCTCTAAAACCACTGTCAAAGTAAGAAGGTCTTGCAAATGGTGAAAAATTACTCACAACACAAATTGATGCTCCTCTTGTAAATTTTATGTGATTGACTCATAAAGACACCATTAAACTTGAAAAAACGTGTAAATAAATTAATAAGGTGGTATACATCATATAAAACCAATATCATCTATTGGATCGTATGAAAAAGTCCAAACCAAGGCAAAACCTATAGGGTACACAAAATGGCAAGCAAATTTGCGCAGTCAACTTCAAATGGATGATTCATAAAGAAAATTTGATCATTACTATAAATATTTATATGAAAATAAATTTATATGAGTATAATATCATCTCCAAAAATCATTTTTCACAAAACCTCATGGGTTGTTTGTATCGAGCAAAAACCTAAAGGTCACTTTAGTCTGTCCAAAAAAATAAGAAATGAGAAGAATGGTTTTGTCATCAAAATGGACCTTCCAGATCAAAAAAAGTTTATATATGAGTATTTTTAAGGTTAATATACCCCAAAATATATTTCCCCACATGGAAAATATCCCTATGTTTTGTACAAGTGCCAAACTCTTCCTTTTCTTTAAGAAAACTGACTTTTCTTCTAATAAACCTACAACTTTTCAGTTATGTCAATTGGATAAGACTTAAGTGGAAAAATTGGGAATGACATCACCATTTTACCATCACATTAACAAATAAACATATACAACTCATTAAATGTTCAATTTTGACCCTTAAAATGACCCAAAATGATAAATAGACTAAAAGACTAACTGACTAAGACCAATATAACATTAGTTGACATCAATTAACCTATAATACACCCCATGACACTCATATTACACCCCTTATATACCTATAAAGTTATTTTTTTACTTATAGGTTCCCTAATTTAACTAAAAAGTCATATTTGGTCAATAAATTGGTGACTCAAAGGGGTAGTATGCTTGTTATACTAACTAAACTAGTAGCCTTATTTTAAGAAAACTGACTTTTCTTCTAATAAACCTACAACTTTTCAGTTATGTCAATTGGATAAGACTTAAGTGGAAAAATTGGGAATGACATCACCCTTTTACCATCACATTAACAAATAAACATATACAACTCATTAAATGTTCAATTTTGACCCTTAAAATGACCCAAAATGATAAATAGACTAAAAGACTAACTGACTAAGACCAATATAACATTAGTTGACATCAATTAACCTATAATACACCCCATGACACTCATATTACACCCCTTATATACCTATAAAGTTATTTTTTTACTTATAGGTTCCCTAATTTAACTAAAAAGTCATATTTGGTCAATAAATTGGTGACTCAAAGGGGTAGTATGCTTGTTATACTAACTAAACTAGTAGCCTTATCAGTCCATTGGGCTTAGGAGTCATCTAAATTTGAGATAAAAAATAATAATTTGACAATTAATTAAATTTTTTGATCAAGACAAAGACTATTAATGTCTACCTTAACCACTCAAAGCAAAGGACACACACAACAAATAAATCAAACACACACACACACACACACACACACACACACACACACACACACACACACACATGTTCTTAAGGCACTTAGGGAAATCAAATAACAACCTATTATATACAACTAAAAACATATGCATACCTCCTTCCTAGATTAAAAGGTAATTTTGAAACTCTTCTTTCTTCATGACATGAAGGATTTTTTGAGACATGTGGATTTTTTATCTATATCATTGATGTCTCCAAATTCTTCACAATATTTGCCAATTTCATTGGCCTGATATTCAATGAGAGCCAATCAACACCAAACAAATTAACTATAGGGATGAATTATTATTATATCCAAATAGTCTTAACTTTCTCATATGATCCTTTAACTATAGCTTAAAATGGTAATTCAATAAGACATACCTTCTTATCTGCCATAGTGCTCTCAACAAGATTAGGATTCCTCTCAATTGCAAGTTCTTCTAGATCATCAAGGAGCTTTGCAAATTATTACCAATATTGTTCATTATCCTCTAGGGAATATTCTTACTTTACCTTGTCATGTACTTAGCACTTAACTTGATAAAGTTCTTCAAGATCTTAAAATATCTCTATTTATAGCTGCCAATCATCTTTTTCTTCTTCATCATTTACAACCACTACCTCTTCAATCTTGAAATGGTCATCCACAACTTCATGATCAAACATGGAGTCGTATTCATGTATCTCTTTCTTCAAATATTGGGCACATTCATCATAGATACACATCCCCTAAAATAAGGAGAAAAGAGCTTATGAATTGTTCTTTTGTTCACCAATGGGAATCCCTATGGTGATCTCTTCCTCATAATCACTCATGAAGTCTTCTTGATCAGCCATGAATTTAGCTTTTTCATCTTCACTTGCTCTTATCAAGATAGGATCTTCTTCCAAGATTTCCTCTTTGCCAAAAAAATCATTCTTCATTATCAACCAAATAATGAAAATCAACATAATAACCTACCTATTCTTCATCACTTAAGACCTCTTAAGGGATTTCAAATTAAACCTCAACTATCATAATCTGATATTGTTTGTCAAGGGCTATAAGATCTACAACTTCCTTCATGGTGATGTTAAGATTGGGCATATTGAAATTTAGTGACTTAGCCCAATGAGGCTACTAAGGAGTTACATTATCTTCAAGTAAGAGTTATGAATTTTCTTCAACCAGATGCTCTTCTTTAGGTTCACACACCATAGGTCCATCAAGGCAAATGGTGATACGATGAGGAAAAAAGGAACTAGTTGGTAGAGGTGGGACATAGAGCTCAAAATCAAATTAAGAATGAAATGTAAGAGGATCTTTAGGAAGATCTTGAGGAAGGGGATATGGGGTGTGTTTAGGCATAGGATATTCTTTTGGGCCTAAACCTTCTATCACCCCTTGAATTATAAATTTCATCTTTTCTTCTAACTCTTCTACTTACTTGGTTAGGTTCTCTTAGAAAAGCTTTTATTGAATGTCATATAAATCATCATGAGCATATGGAATGCATGAGCACTACCATGGAACATAATAAGCTTCTTGAGGAAGGGTGGGAGGGACATGAAATGGATAAAATCCATTATCCACTTCACACCCTTTGAAAATTCTTTTATCTTCCTTCTTTCCCCATGAATCTACTATCATGATCCATCTTAGGATGTTAGGATTAGAAGTCTTTTTTTGAGGTAGTGAGGATTCAATATGAGATGAAAATTAGGGATTAAACTCCACTTCTTTGGATGATAACATATACTACTGCATATTCATATTATCCAACTCAATTTTCCTATCAATATTAGCTTCAAACACAAGATTTTTCTTTTCAAATCTCTCCTCCAATTGATGGGAAAAAGTATGACTTTGATATCTTTGATTGGGTTCATGAGTAGGGACCAAATATGGCTGATATGAAACTTTATGAGGTGGATATGAAGGTTGATATACTTATTAAGGCTACCTCTCATGAATTTTTAGCTTATCTTCCAAGGATGTAATCAAACCAGTCATATTTAGTATCTCATTTATAAGCCTTTACCAATTGGCTCTTTCAATAGGTGCCCACTCTCTCTCGAATAGGTATAATGCATTTCTCACTTAATGGATGGAATGACTTGTAATATTTTTACCACATCCCATTTTAGTATTAGTATCAAGATATATCATATACTTCTCATATCCCAAAATGTTTTGTTTGAAGGTGGAAATGGGTTGCATTGAGAAGTGACTAGATGGAATAAGAACAAGACATTAAGAAGGATGACTATATCACTAGTAAGAATCATGTATGGGTTGGATATGATCATATTTAGGTTGATAAAAACCATATTATGGTTGATACACTTCATTATAGGGTTGGTTAAGAACTTTCTCATATTGATAGGGAATTCCATGAGCTTTGAAAGCCTCACCAACTTGTGTCAAGTTGTACTCAACACCAAGGCCAACCATGAAACTTCATTAGGAAAAAACAACACAAAATAAAATGTTACAAATAATCTTCAAAGTATCACCTAGGATACTTTATTGGTTTATATATATTTGGAGTTTCCATTGATGCTTGAATAAATGACTCCAAAGGCTAATTGTTGAAAGACAACATCAAAAATCTCTCAACATCTTGCACTAGGAGTACCACCAAGTATGCAAAAAATTATTATCACTTGAGTTTAAACCCTTTTAGGAGATCAAAAATCTCTCCTCATCAAAGTGGCACAATGGAATAACCTCTAGGCTTGTGGTAGCCTAGGGAATGAAGTGAATCTCGAAATAGGGCTAGCTCCCTTGATGTACCACTTTGGATTAAAACTACTACTAAACTCAAGGGGTGAAAAGGGAGAAGGATAACTGAAATAAAACTAATCTAAGGTATTTGATATGCCAAATAATGTGATGAAATCCAACCATATACATGTTACACTTGAAATCAAAGGACAAACTAAACATACACTTCTCCAATCTTCATCTTCTCACATCAATTCTATATTGTGAGGTTATGGATAAATGTGCAAAGCTAGGAGGACTACAAAAGAGGCCTATGAGGTAAATAATGAAAATAATAACTCACTCAGTCCTTTAAATCTCCTTGAATACTTCATAATCCTTGTAATAATAATCTTTCCAATTTTAAATAGATGATAAAATTAAATAACATGCTAAGGAATCCATAGTCTTCATTTATGCAAAATCAAGCATTCCAAATGTACAAAATAAGAATATTACTAGAGGAGGTAAATATAAATATTATTATTATTTATAAAAAGGTATATATTTTAGTAGGGCTTCACCATACTCAGGTGGAGCATCTAATATAATGCCAAAATGGCTAGTTCTTATAGAACATGAGAGAGAAAGAGAGAGAGGAAAAGAAAGAAATTTAAGGGTCACAAGGACAATTTTCAAGATGATAAAAGGATTTAATTATGAATTTGGAGAGATTATGGGATGAAAAATTCAAGGATATGATCTATAAGTGTTAATCCAAGTCACAAATTTCATGAAAAGTGGTAAGAAACTCTTCATTCTGGCTTAGAAAAAATGCCTATATGATTATCCATATTTTAACACCTTATAACTAATTATGATCAATTAAAATGATTTTAATTAAGTTTAAGGACATAATAAATTCCTATACATGCATTTTTTTAGGCTTGGTCATTTAGAATCACCTGGAAAGGAGTAATCATCATCTGTTATCTATAAAATTGCTCCTCCATGCACCCTCCATAGTTGGCTTCCAAAAAGAGATTAGATTCTCATTAAAATAAATAAAATGTATTTAATTACATGTTTAAAGTCCCTCCATGTCATTATAAGCATCAGGGATACCTTAAAAATCCATCCACTTGAAGTTTTCACACTTCTCCCTAGCTTGTCCATTATACCAGTTTTGACTAGTTGAGTTGAAACACCTAGTTTGGACACTTAAGAGTTATTTCAAGGAATAATAGTTATATTTGGGGTTATTTTAAGTCTCAATATTCCATCTCATGTGGTTTTAATCTCTTTAAACCTCCTATAACCTAAATAAACATGTAAAATAGTGATAAAACCCCTATTTATGCCCCCATCCATACAAGTCTATATAGCTCAAAAGAATGAGGGATATTGAGTGAGTCCTCTACAAGTTCCAATAGGTTTCATGAGAAAAATATTCCATTATATTTCATCACCAACTACATTTCTCCAAACTAGTCCTGGCTAAGGGTTTAGCAGGGTTTTAAGCTTGTTTGACCTCTTAAGGACTGTTCATAAAGACCAAACATCAAAAATATTAAAAAATTATCCAAGGATGATATTCATAGACCATAATAACCTCCCCTAACTCATTTTTCATCCATGTAATGCTTCGTGAAAGATATGAGTGCTTAAACTTGTCTTATTGACCCTTTTCCTTATCTAGCACAAGTCTGAGATTAGTTTCTAAGACAAATGGATTCCTCAAGGTTTTATATATAATAAAAAATATCTAAAACTTATATATCCACCTAATAAAAATTTTAAAATTCATTTTAGTTATCACCTTATACTATAAATGCAAGTGATTCCTCACTTGGCTTTATATTTAACCCTTGCTTGACAAGTTTAACTGTGCCTTAGATTTTATAAAGACATTTGATGGATTCCTTTGCCTCCTAATGGTTAAAACACACATGTAATGTCTCAATATACATTTTCCAACAATTTGGTAAGTTCATCTCATTTTTAACAATGGTTTTAACCCTCTATTTGGCCTCTAGGCCTTAACTTACCTTATAGGCCTACTTACAAGTTTGAGGGCATGAAGCACCCTGTTCTCTTCCACTCTTTCTAGTTTTGTTTCCATGATTTTACTAGGTAATATGTATCTCATCAATCCTTATTTAAATGTCTAACTAGCTCTGGACCATCTACCATCTTTTTCAAAAAACTATCATGGTTTACATTGAGGGGAGAGTCCTCTATCTGAGACAAAATAAAGGGAACTCCCCTACCTTCTCAAACAATGATGAATATCCTAGGATATTATATAAGTCTTTTATATTCCCTATATAAAATTTTATTCCTTGGTGACAATCTTATAACTTCCAACTTCCATGAAGCCTCAAGACAGGCCTATGTAGCAAACTGTGTGCAGGGTTCTTCCAATGGGTCATGTCATGCATGTTTTAACTCCTTTATTGGAATGATTTTAAATTTAAAATAACACATGTATGTCATAATTTTATTAAATAAAGATTCCATATGTATACCTTATCATTTCAACACATTCATACACTTTATATTCCTAGGACTGATGTACCTTTCTTGACTGTGTCTCTACCTTATAGATAAAAGATGTTCCCTATAGGTAAAATTCATGGTTAAGATTTGAAAACAATGTATAAAATATCATAAATGTTTTATATGGTAAATATAATCTATTGAGACATATTTTCCCCTCTCTTATGCAATATAAACACCCAAAACCCCACTTTTTAGTCCACTATTAACTTCAATCAAACACGGTCAACTATGTTGTGACAAGTAAGGTCTTGTAGGTGCTAATTAATCCTGGAAAAGATCTTTCATCACTTTTGGGTTTAATGAGTCATTTTAGGCTATCTCCCATCAGTTTAATTTGTATTTCCCTATTTAGGCCTTTCTTAGGAATAGCATACAAGCTAGGAATTAGCTAAAGGTCAATCTCTTAGGAGAGAGAAATCTATAGGTAGATAATGGACCTAATACATAGTACATCAACATTATACTAATGTTAATTATGCTCATTGGTGTGTATTTTACTCCATGAGAACACTAAAAACCTAATAAAATTATTTCAAACACTTTGAAAAGTCAAAGGTTACCTTAATGTCTTCAAACCTTATAGAATTTACTACCTGGAGATATTGGTTAAAGTGGCATTTTTAGACCCCTACATAATCGATTTCCATTAATCCTCCTAGTCCCAAACTTTGTAGAGTCATTTCCCTATGTAGGTGATAAAATATTGGTCATCAAGAGGAATTGAAAGTCTTTGGAACCATGTTTTATGGCTTAACCAGAATGGCCTTAGGCCTCTATTTTCACTTTTTAGGGATTAGGTCCCTAAATACAATCATTATTTTATTTTCCAAGTTTTTGTTTGTTTGGCCATATATTACTTATTTAAACTTATGTAATTTTATTTAATCCATAATTATAACTTCAATAAAGTTATATCATGTTCAACATCTCCATCAAGTGTCCTCGGTTCTTAGTTGACACCACTTGTAGGTGGTTGTTTGCATATATATATATATATATATATATATATATATAATAAGAAAAATTAAACATCATACAAGCCATAAAGGTTTAAAATAAATTAAAACTATTATGAAATGTTAAAATACACTCCCATATCTTGTAAAAGTATGAAACACCTATCAAGGCTCCCACCACTATGATGTCATCAAGGAGTTTCCCATATGTGTTTATGAACTATGTGCATGGCAGTGAATAGAATGGAGTAACATGTATGGATAGAAGGCCTCATGGACACTCAAACACAATTACAATCCATAAATTAAATTATTTCCATATAGGTAATCTGAATACCATTCCAAAACATCTCATTTAACATGAATACACTTGTAGACATATGGAGCAGAGTTTGTAGGAATCTAATGGTTGGTTAGTGTGGTGTTCATGACTGTACATTTGATATAGATTGATTTGGGAAAACATATTGAGAATTTAAGGTTACTAATATATAATTGGAGATATGTAACCCAACCCAAATTCATCCTCCAAAACCACTATCAAAGAAAGAAGATCCTACAAATGGTGAAAAACTACTCACAACACAAATTGAAGCTCTTCTTGCAACTTTGATGTATTTGACTCATCAAGACACCATAAACTTGAAAATAATCATGGAGAGAAACTAAAAATGGGGTATAAATCATTTTTAACCAATAGTATCTATTGAATCATATATAGAATTCCAAACCAAGGCAAAACCTATAGGGTGCATAAAATGGCAAGTAGATTTGCACAGTTGACTTCAAATGAATGATTCATAAAGCATAATTGATCAATATTAATAATATTAATATAAAAATGAATTTAACTAATTATACTATCATCTTGCAAAATAATTTGTCCTAAAACGTCATGGGTTATTCATATTAAGTAAGAACCTGAAGGTCACTTCAGTCTATCCAAAAAAACAAGAAATGAGAAGAATGATTTTGGCCTCAAAATGGAACTTATAAATAAAACCAAGTGTAGAGATGAGTATTTATAAGGTTGAGAGATCCCCTAAGGTCCTTCCTCACATTTCACACTTCATTATGTGTCGTACAAGTGCCAAATTCCTCCTTTTCTTTAACAAAACTAACTTTTCTTTTAATGAACCTACAAATTTTTATTTATGTCAATTGATTAAGACTTAAGTGGACACATGGGGTATGACACCACCCATTTTTACCTTCACATTTCCAAATAAACTTGTACAACTCATTAAATGTTCAATTTTAACCCTTAAAATGATCTAAAATGATAAAAAGACTAAAAGACTAATTGATCAAGACCAATATAACATTAGTTGACATCAATTAACCTATAATACACCCCATTAAACTCATATTACACCCCTTATAGACCTATAAAGTCAATTTTTTACCTATATGTGCCCCAATTTGACTAAAAAGTCAAATTTGGTCAATAGTAAGTAGTAATAAAGAGAGGGGTATCTAGGTCCTCAAGATGGATGAAAGGTATTTTCAAGTCTTTGGAAGTAACAAGGTTGTAAATTTGAAGGGAACCAACAAAGGTGTCTAGAGGTTGGGTATATTTGGTTTGAATCTCTACGGGTTGCAATGCCTCTATTAGTGTTTGGTAGTGATGGGGAGAGGTAGAGATCAACTAATACAAGCTCATCTTCACTAGGGTCTAGTGATGTTGCTTGAGGATAACTCTTTTGATGGATTTAGAGGGGTTAGGGTGGGAGTCACCTAGGATATAGACCTTGGGTTTTGTTGAATATGGATACATCTATGGAAGGGACACCTTAGCCTTCCCCTTATCCTTCTACTATGATCTTATAACCACATTGATAGTATGGATAGAAGGAGAGGTTTATGTAGTAGATTGTTTAGAATAATCTTCAATCTAAGGTGAGAGTGGAGGAGTAGGTAAGCATTGGGTAGGTATGGTTATTGGTTGGATTGGTATGAGGTGCATGGTAACTTTGTCTATTAATAGATCATCCTCATCATAAATCTGGTGGATAATGGTTTGGATAGTTTTGCAGTTCTCCATATCATGCTGGGGTGTCCTATGATAAGAACACACTTGGTGGTCATCATACCAGATAGGTTTATAAGATAAAGGGTCAAAGGGTCTGATGGGAGGTAAGCCCAAAAAATAATTTATCAATAACCTATGGATAATAGATGAGTAGGACTCAACTAAAGGTGGTAAAGGTGTAGTGGTCTTTGTTTTGATGGCTAGGGTAGAAGGTCATTTAGATATAGGTTTAATGGTAGGTGCTTTGAGTATGTTGGTACACTTATTTGATGGCTTTGATTTAGGTAAGGAGGTTGATGAGCTAAAGGTAGAGGATCATAAGGTAGGTATCTTAGGTATTACTAGTATGATGAAGAGATGTGTGTTAAAAAGTAATTGTGAAGGTGTAACCAAAAGAAGTGGTGAGGTCTTGGTAGAGATAAGTAGCTTCATGATCAAGGAATAAGGATGAGGACCCAAAATGGAGGGCAAGGTTAAGGGAGGTAAAGTTTGGGGCTTATGCTCTTTGGGTAGTTTTACCTCTTTGGGTGCTTTTGTTTGGTGCTTAGTTTATGGGTTTGAAGGGGTTAGGTCCACTTTCATAGATGGGTGAATAAGGTTTGGTGTAGGGAAGGTACCAAGGCTTTTGGTTGATTTGGTTAGGGTAATAAAAGAGGGTTTGGTCATTTGGGTCTTGGTTAACTTAAGTGGTTGGGGGTTGGTTGGTAAGGTAGAGGTTTTGGTTGGTTGGGTGGAGGTTTTGGTTGGTTGGGTGGAGGTTTTTTTTGGTTAGGTAGATATGGTAATAGGTTGGTTAATATAAGTGGTGGGTTGATCCACCAAAGAAAGGGTTAGAAGTTCCAGTTTGGTAATAAAGGGAGATCTAGTTGTTGCCAAAAGGTATCCCAATCTAAGCTATTTGTTGGTTAATAGATTTGTCCTTATCTAAAAATGTTTTATTCTGACTCTATACCCTTCTTCTTTCAAGAACAAGTAAATTAAAAAACAAATGGGTGAACCATCAAGAATAGTTCCCCTATGAATTAAGGTACAACTCCCTTTGAGATATTCAATGAATTTAAATTATTCTAATCATTCTAATACATTTTAACTAGAAAGTGCTTACAGGCTAACTAACATCCATGCATAATCATGCTATGAATGTGATATCTATTTATATAACATTAGTGGGTAATAGAATACATAGATTCTATCTTTAATAACAATCAAATACATAAACATACATATATTGTTGATCCAATAAATGATAGAACACATACAATGAGTTGTCTACTGAAATAGTAAATACCATATGAAAGAAGATTTCACATAGAAAACCCAATTTCAAATACTCTAATGCATAGATCTAAGTATGTAGTATTTTTTTCTCCTTTTCATTTATAGATGAAAAATGTTTCAGACAAACATCATATATATTTTGAAACAATAGCAGTTCAGCTCTAAAATTTCTTCACTATTCTCTATATCTATTTTTAACAACTAAAAACATATATATAGTTGCCCTAATGATCCAATATTTTAAATCAACCCAGAGTTAAAGTAACTCTGACCCATATAGGATTTAGTTTTTACTAACTCATTTAAAGATTAGTTTTTGAAAATAATTTTAACTAAAAAATAGAATAAAGAAACTATGTAAGTAAGATCATGGCTGAGGTGATGGATTAGAATCTGTATATTTTTGTGTTTGGTTGGGGAGGCACATTGATCCTTCCACTTCTAAAATTTTGTAACAAACTCCTAGATTTTTGGGAAATTGGGAATACCAATGTTCTTTATGCTTACCTTCTAGATGTCTTTCTCCCTCTGAATTTTCCCCATCTTTTCTGCATGCTCCGAGAGTGTGTCAACATAGAGATAAAAAAGAGACTCCACCTTTGAAATTTGAGATATATTTTTGGTTAATAAGTTATCACTTTATTTAATGAATCTAATCTTTTCCCTAAAGGATTGAATCACAATATCAATGTTCTTTTATGGTTCTCCATCATCCTTTATGTATTTTACATCAATACACTATAGAACATGTTGTAATGATTGAGTGAATTTAGTTATTTCTTTGATCAATTTTATGAGTTCAATTCACCCTTGTTAGGATATTAAATTCCTCCATTTGATGTTTTTCTTACATACAGTACATCCTCATCAAGACCTATCAAATTCTTTTCTGACAAAAACTTTGCTATCCCATACTTCTATACTTTGTCAATTTAGTTCATCACATTCATCCATTTGCCTTCATCTTTTATCCACAAAGCATTTTGTGTCTTCAAGTCTTCAATAGTAGTTGTGGTTTGATCATATATATATTTTAATTTATGAATATATTATGTACCTTTCTATATAATACAGTCCAACTAATTATCAAATACCTTGGTTACCATTCTATTATTGTTTACCTAATCCAACATTTTTTGATTAATCATAGATTTAGGGTTGAAATATAGGGGTAATTGTGAAACTGGTTGTGGATTTGGATTATGAATGGCATCGATGTATTCTACCATCGATCACAAGGTTTGTTTCAACTCCCTTTTATCTTTCTCATCTTTCTAGGTTTAGCTAACTATCTTTTTGGTGGATGCCTCAAGATGATACACATCTGTAGCTCTTGAAGTAGTCTTAAGATCTATTTTTTTAATCATGAAATCTTACATTGTAGGATCTTGAACCTCCTCATCAATTATTAGCTAGGCTATTTCTACACTCCAGTTCCTAGTACTAGGGTCAATACCTACCCTAGATGTTGTTTTTAGTTTCTTAGATTTAAGATTTTTTCCTAAACACTTACTCACCATGTCTTCCAATGACAAATAAAATGGGACTATTTTTATTTTATTACTGATTGAGCTTTCTAGCCATTTGGGTGTAGAGGCTAAGTCTTCTTTACTAGGATTTGATTGATTAGAAGGCACATTTAAAATCACCATCAAGTCAATAGAATTAGAAGAAACCTCTATCTATTTTTTTGCACTAATATCCTTTGCCATTGGTGAATTAAACTCTTTATCACCTATTGCTTCTCCTGAATCCTCTTTAGAATTTAAATCCATAATTATTCTTTCAAAATTCTATCTCTTTCTCCTACTTTTAGTCCTGTATCTGGTGGCATGAGGAGGTAGAATAGCTATAAGGGCCTTCTTGGATTCTTTGATGTTAGGACCCCTTCTAGTTTTTGACTTGGAAGTACCTTCATCATAGATAGCAATAAGCTGGTTAGAGGAGCTTATTGTAGATGGTGATTCAACCATTAATTCACATTACTGGAAAACTTTATTTTGAACTCCCTCTAATTTTTGTTCCCTTAACCATTTCTTGATTCTCCTTATCATTGGGAGGGTCTTAACCTCAATACTATCTTCTTCATCTTTATCCTAGTCAATTTCTAGAATATGTGATTGTTTCATTTGTTCAAATTGTGGATCAATCACCTATTCTTCATTATCAAAAATTCTAGAAATGTCCATATTTAAATTAAGGGTATTTATTTGTCCTAGGGAGAACCTACATCATAGTCTTCTTTTGACCTCAAATTCATCTAAACAATCCTCCCAATAATCCTCTAATTGAGGAATATGTGAAAACCCTATTCCAAAATCCAAGTTATCCATGGTAAAGCCTTTGCTATTAAATTGGAATCTGGTAGTGAAGTACTAAATACTGATTTTTTTAAGCATGCACTTCTAAATTCAAAGCATCAGATACTGACTGACATGAATAACATCCAAGTTCAATGAGAAAAGATATACCAGATTCCTTTTTCATTAGGAATTTTTTATCCAAATGTGCTAATTGTCTACAGACTTTTATAAACATAAAATGGTCAAAAACATATTTGGGTAACTGTAGAGTAAAATACTCTACATTTTGTTTTAAGTTTCAGTCGTGCACTCTAGTTTTTGACCCTGCATGTTTTACTTTTGGCAGTGAAGGTTTTGACACAAAGCGTGGGCACGAGTTTTCATTTTACCTAAGTTTTTTCTAAGTCTCAAAGTCGTGTGGAACATGCCAAGTGTCATCAGCTGAGACACATTATAATTTCTATAAGTTGTGTGGAACATGCCATGTGTCCTATTATATACCCATGGAGCAAGACAAGTGTCAGCATCCACATTTTCATTTCTTATAAGTTTCAAAAGATTCTTTCAATAAACTTCTCTCAGAGTCTCATGGAAGGCACCAAGTGGAAACTACAGAATGTTTTAATATGTTTCTCTAAATGTAGTGGAAAGTGCCATGTGTCCCTTGTTAAAGCTTGATGGAGACCACCAGGTGTCAACATCCATAGTTTCTTCCTTTTGTTTTGTTATTGAGTAAGGACTGTGGTGGGCCCCGAGTGAGTTGCTAAAGTAGAGCATGCCAAGTGTCATCATCTGTGTGAATCTAAAATGAGTCCCAAATTTTTCTATAGTGTTTCTAAAGCTCAGTAGAAGCTACCATGTGTCATCTTTTATAGGACTCTCAAAAGTTATCTAAAGCTTCTATAGACAAGTAGAAGCCACCATGTGTCACTTGTTAAGACTAGCAGATTTTACCAAGTGTCCTCGCTTATTTCATAGTGGGAAATGCCATGAGTATCTATTTCAGCAAATGAACTTGTAGAGAGGCTAACCATTTTAGATCTAAAAGATATCTTCTATCAGACACTTCCACTTAAGTTTTAGTTCAATTAGACCGTTGGGATTTGATCACGTGGGAAATCTTGAGCCAGTCCTATGCTATAAATATGGGTTCAAATCACAAGTTCAAAAAAACAAAAAGATATAGAAAAAAAGGAAAAGGAGGAGGGAGATAATTTTTTGTAGATAGATTGTTATCAGAGATTTACAAGAAGTTTTTGAGACTTTTTTGCTATGGCCAGTAATATCATTTGCCTTTGTTATGTTTTTTTAATTCAAAAAGTTTGTATAACTGTACATGTATCAGTGCCTTTTATGTGACTAGAAAATTAATAAGAAGACTGAGTTATGTGCCTTTGCTGATATTTTCTATGTTATTGCAAAATCATCTAAGTTGTGAGCCTTTGATTCTATTTGTTTTCATCTTTTACATTGATCATGCATTGTTTTCTCTTTAATGTAGTTAAATCCTAAAGATAGCTTCATGGTGCTTAGTATTAAGGAACGAATCATACTTAGGTGCATCGCCATAGTTAAATTTTCTTTCATTGCATTGGTGATTTCATTTAATTTTTATCCCTTTTTTCCCACAATACATTTGAGATAAAGAAGAGCCAGCTTCTTTAAAATTTGGAGGTCATTTCAGGTCACAAGTCCCACATTTTTTAAACTTCCCATTGTTGGTGTTGGAAATAGCACAATTTTAAGCATCAACAATTTTTGGCACACCCAGTGGGATAATCTCTTGAAGTTTCTTTCAAGACTGTATGAACTAGAGACCTACAGCAAGTTAGAGCTGTGGACCAGTAACAAGAGCTCAATCTAATATGAACCCAGGTATTCTTTTACCACCATTGATAACTAATTCAAGAAGAAGGGTCAATCATTTTACAACAACACCAAGAGCAAACATGGGAGCACTTATATCCCTAAGGAATTATGCAAATTGGAACATTGCCAGTCCTCTGATTCTCCCAGTACCACCAACCACTTGGGATCCTATTCCAGTAAATGCCCTAAAAGCTCTACCCAAATTCAGTGGCAAAGATTTCAAAACACCTGAAGAGCATCTACAGGATGTGTTTGTTGTCTATGCAATACATGTGATCACACAGTAGAATGTGGCTATAAGATTGTTAATAGCTTCTTTTAAGGGGAAGGCTCTGGACTGGTACAAATCTTTGACCCCAAATACAATATCTACATGGGATTAGCTTGGAGATGCTTTTAATTATTTTAAGAAAAGGGTGATAAATCTTCTTTGTTGTAACAACTGATTACTATCAAAAGGGCACCACAAGAAGCAATGATTGATTTCAATTCAATATTTCAAAAGACTTGGGAAAGAATTCCTGCTACAGCAAGACCATTACCAGGTATGGCTATAGTATTTTATCTTAAAGCCTTACATTTAGATATATCAGTAATGATTCAGTCACTTGGAAGTTAGACTCCACCAGAAGCCTATGACTATGCAGTCAAAGCTAAGAATAACTTAATATATGCTGGAAAGTTGCCCCCAAGGCCTCCCATGCCCATGTTTCTAGAGATTACCTTACCTTTGCCTTAAGAAGCCCCTAATCCCATAGCCCAGCATGTGTCTATGTAAACATTTCTTCAACATCCTACTAAAGTAGATATCCCTATCTAGTCATCTAAGATGGATGATGTCAAGAACATCTTAAGGACATTTTCTAGTGAGATAATTAACCTAAAAAGATAGCAAAATCCTTATCTTAGACCCTAATATCAAAGCTACCAAGGAAATAGACCTCCACCATAGCCAAATCAATATTAGGGTCCTCAAAGGTAAACTAACCCTCAACCATCGAACCAATTATTTACAGTCCTTACACCCTCACAGACTGTTCCCCCTAATCCAAATAGGGAGATTATTCTAGGGAAAAATAATTATGTAGATGGCACCAATGCCTGGTGTTTCCCTTGTAATAATGCTCATATGCCCAGATATTGTCCTAAGGGTAATTATAGTAGAGCAAATAAGAATGGATGGATAATTTGAAAATACTTCTGACACTCAACCCTACCAATCCCCTGGTATGCAAAATTCAGTCATGGTGGTTCAAATGCAAGGGATGTCCTTACAGCAAGAAGAAGAAATAGCCCCAGAGCATTCTTTATTTTCATGGGTTGAAGATGAAGAGTCAGTATTCTTAAATGAAGCTTATACTTCCAAGAATCCATCGGTATAATTAGATTACTATACTAGAGCCAAGATAAGGATGATGGAATGGCCTGAAGTCACAAATAATGAAATTATGGGGATTCTTCCATTTCAATGTCATCAAAATGTAGTTGTTAGACAAGAAATACCTTAGCTAGTGCAAAACCAAGTAATTTCTAGACAATTTTAAGAAAAAGCAAGGTACCCTTATTATCCAAGAACCCAAACATTAGGACCAGTGAATGTGGTGGATCAGGTGAAGAGGACCCCAGCACATGTGTCAATATGGGACATGTTAGCTATTCCTAAACAAAAGACACTATTGTAAGAAGCTCTGTAGGGCCAAGCAGTGCCTGAACATGTTATTACCAAAGGAGGACCTGCTGATAAGTAAAATCTCAAAGACATGGTTCCTGTGTAGACAACAACCCTTTTAAACAATGCACCAGAGGTAAGCAAATCCAAACTAGAGCCCTTCTATTTGACTTTGATAGTTGGAAAGAAACTGTTACATAATGCAATGGTATAATAAGGGGCTAGTACTATAGTAATGCCTAAAAAAATAGCAGATGCTTTAAAAATAAAGTATGAGCCACTTACTGGAGGAGTTATGTAGCTAGATGGGAAATCGGTGCAAATAATAGGGAAAATTAAACAACTCCCATTGCAATTGTATACTTTCCCTAATATAATTATCAATCAGGATATGGTAGTCATTGATATACCCCCTGTATTTAGCCTATGTTTATCCAAAGATTTCATAGCCAAGGTAGGAGGTTATATGTCACTTGATTGGTCTCACCTCATCCTAAGAACCAAATATGGTACAAAAATGAAAATACTATTTGAGTCACTATCTAAGGATCACATCACCAACGAACCAACCCCAAAATTAGAGGCAGCTCATGCTATGTTGAGTAAGGAAGAAAGGGTCTTTGTTTAAGAGTTAGGTGACTAGACTAAACATGATCAAGAGGAGGAAAATAACTAGTTGTTAACTATGATCCAAAGTGACCCATATGGAAATTATGACTCTACTGGTCTGGGCACTTATGTCATATTTGATGAAGACCATGAAATCCCAAATGTTTTAAGGGAAGAAAGACCAAAGACTCAAGAATCTGAAAAGGACTCAAAAATTTGGACCTTAAATTTTGATGGGGCTAGAAGTAAAAATGGTGTTGGAGCAAGAATTTGTCTTGTTGCTCCAAATGGTGAGAAAATTTTAAGAGCTATCCATTTCCAATTTGCCTATACTAATAATGATGTTGAATATGAATCCTTAGTACATGGGCTCATGTTAGCCAAGAAAAAGGTAGTAAAGAATCTGATAGTAAAAGGAGATTCAGAACTAGTGGTGAAACAAATCAGAGAAAAGGCAATAGCCAGAAATGTAAGGATGAGATCCTATAGACATAGAATTTGGGACTTAATAGATGATTTTGAAGCTTTCAATATTGAAGTAGTTCCTATAACCCAAAATTCTAAAGCAGATAGGATGACATAGATTGGCTCATAGTTTGACCCAACAACTGATCTATTAGTCAACAATGAGTTAGTCAAAGTTATAGTAAGGCCAACTATCCCAGATAATGATGAAAATTGGCAAGTCTTTGAAAATGATTTTTAGGTACTCTCATTTTTAAACAATTAGGAGAATTTGCTGATCAATTGCAACCCAAAATTGAAGAAGCATATGGAGACCAAGTTATTCAATTAAAGACCAATAAGCTTTCCAAAGGCTTGATTACTTTAGAAAACCTATTTGATCCAGAAGATGTAAGCCTAGAGAAGAAAAGGTTTCAAGAAAATAAAGTAGATTATTTTGAGATACAAGTGAGTGAAGGGAGAAAATTAAAGATTGGAAATTCTGCAACCCAAGAGGAAAGGGAAAGACTAATTGACTTGTATGAAATATATGACAGAGTAATAGACTAGACCTATGAAGACCTTCATGGCTATAACAGAGACATCATTCAACACACCATAGAATTGACTAAAGGATCTAAGCCAGTTAGATAGAAGTAGAGGCCATTGAATCCAAGGATTGAACCTCTAATGGTGGATGAGTTACAGAAACTCTTAGAATCTAAAATAATTTTTCCAATCAAACACTCAACCTGGGTATCCAATCTAGTACCAGTTAGAAAAAATAATGGTGACATAAGGCTCTATGTGGATTTTAGAGACCTAAATAGAGCATCTCTAAAAGATCAATATCCCCTACCCTCTACAGGACAAATTTTATAGACTGTGGCTAGATCAGAGAGATTTTCCTTGCTAGATGGTTTATCTGGATATAATCAGATTTGGTTGGCTGATGAAGACCAACATAAGACTGCATTTACTACCAAATGGGGAATGTTTTCATATGCCAAGATGCCATTTGGCCTGTCAAATGTTGGAGCCACTTTTCAAAGAGTAATGGATGTAGCATTTGGATAACTCATAAATAAAATCATTCTAATTTATCTTAATGATCTCACTATTTTTTCCAAGAATGTTGTTGATCATTTTGATCATCTAGAATCTATTTTTAAGAAGTTTCAAGAGTTTGGAATATCCCTAAATCCCAAGAAGTGTATCTTTGTAGTACCTCAAGGTAAACTACTGGGACATATAGTAACCAAAGAAGGAGTCTCTATAGATCTAGAGAGAGTCACAGCCATAATGAACTTGTCCCTACCAGTAAATAAGAAAGTAGTTCAGTAATTTTTGGGAAAGATTAATTTTGTCAGTCAGTTTATATCAAACTTTAAAAGCCTAATGAGACTAGTAATACTCTTATTAAAGAAAGACCTGGTGTTCAAGTGGACTATAAAAGGAAGACAAGCTTTTGAGGAGGTTAAGAAATCAATTTCAACAGCCCCAGTACTTAGTAACCCAGAATTCTCTAAGTCTTTTATAATGTATGTTTATGGAGGAGAGTTTAGTGTTGCTACTATCCTAACACAAAAATATGATCAACAAGAGAGAGAACACCCAATAGCCTTTTTTTCAAGGACTCTTAGGGAGTATGAATCTAGATACAACTTTGTGGAGAAATAGGCATATGCTATGATAAAATCCCTCAAGAAATTTAGGCATATGGTATTAAGAAATAAGAATTTGATACTTGTGGCTCATCCTAGTGTCAGAGAATACATTATGGAAAGTGAAATTAATAAAAAAAGAGTAAACTAGATAACAAAGATCCTTGAGTATGATGTAGAGGTCAAACCCACTAAGCTGGTTAGAGGTAGGGAGTTATGCCAATACATGGTTCAAGATATGGAAAAGATGATAACTGAAGAAATAAAAAAGGAAAATGTATTGAGGATACAAGAAATTGATCAGAACTCCTGGGTCACAAATAGAATCCATTTTATGAAACATGGGATTTTCCCAAAAGAGCTCTCTTAGGAAAAGAGGAGATACTATAGGTAGAAAGGGGTCCATTTTATTTGAATTGACCAAGTTCTTTTCAGAAGAAATACTGATGGCATACTTTTAAGATGCATAGAGAAAGATGAGGCTCAAAAAATACTACATGAAATGCACCATGGAGTCTCAAGTGGACATTTTTATACAAGAACCATAGCTCTAAAGATAAGTCAGGTAGGTTATTCTAGCCGACTTTATTTACAGACTATTATCAACTAGTCAAAGAGTGTCAATCTTGTCAGTATTGTGTGGGGAAGAGAAGGAATGCAGCAATGCCCCTTAGTCCTATAATTGTTGATGAACCCTTTGCTCAATGGGGTCTTAACTTCATTAAAATGATCAATCTAGTGTTGAGTATGGGACATAAATGGATTATAACTACCACATATTATTTTACCAGATGGAGTGAGGCAGTGCCACTCAAAGAAGTAATAGAAAAGGTGATCCTAGACTTTTTGGGGGGATATCACTACTCACTTTGGGCCTCCTCGTACCATAATTTCAACTAATGCTAAGGAATTTTTAGGGTCAAAAATATCTAATTTTTCACTAAATTATGGAATCTATCTAAAAACTTCCTCAAATTATTACCCTCAGGGTAATGGTTTGGCAAAATCAACCAACAAGAACCTTATTATACTTATTAAGAGAATAGGGGCTGATCATCATAAAGAGTGGCTTAAAGTGCTTAATATAGCACTGTGGGTTGATAAAATTATGCCTAAAAAAGTGATAAAGATGTCCCCATATGAATTGGTCTATGGTAAACCTGTTGTAATGCCCCTAAGCTTGGAGATTCCTACTCTCCAGTTATTAAAATAGATTGAAATGAGGAGAATGACCCCATGCAGGTCAGACTTACTAAGCTCCTAGAAGTTTAAGAAAAGAAGGATACCACACATGAATCATTAATGAAACATCAAAAAATAATCAAAGACTACTTTGATAAGAAGACTTCAAACCCCCATTTCGAAGTAGGCTCAGTTGTTTTGAAATGGGATGTGAGCGCTGCCAAGCTGGGTCGACACAATAAATTTGAGGCATTGTGGATTGGCCGCTATAATATTCATACATGTAAATAGCAAAATTCATTTGAGATTGAAATGATGGAAGGTGAACTTGAAGATATTCTTATGAATGGGATCTACTTGAAACATTTTATTTAAGCAGTATCTCCCATGTATTATAGTTAGATAGTTTTCCTTTCTTTGTTGCTCTATTTTCCCATTTTTCACCACTTTTTCTTTTAATAAGTGCTCTATGAACATATGGATATGGATCGAAGTCTTTTAAAATTTTCAAAACTCTCATATTCATAAAATCTCTCTTAAAGCCTCAAAATTTCCCAAGGTACCTTTACACAGCCACTTTTATGATGTGTCTGACATGCTATCCCACACAGATTTAATAATATTTACTAATGGCTTTCTGGTTGTAATGCCATTTATGAGACTTAATGTGTCATTAAATACCATAATAACAAGAGTTAAGGCTTAACTATGTCTCATCCATTCCTACGTCTACTAGAAAAATCCCTGTTACTTGCATTTCAATTCATAGCAAAACCTACTTAGTAAAAGTGCCTTCCTTATTGCAAAGCTTCCATACTTGTTACATAAGTTCACTAATTCTCAGTATAGACATAGATGTGGAGGAGGAATAGTATTCACAATATGGGTTTGGGATTTATGAATCCATTGATAAGCTTCTCACCAAAAAATCATATGCTTCAGCCCCTACACAACCCTTAAGGACCTATCCAAGGACTAGAGTCCCCGAAGTTGGTTATACGATCGACCCAGCAAAGGTGAAGGATTTTGCAAATAGAATCATAGACCCAACCCTTCAAAATTATGACAAAGCTCTATGATAAGGGGCACACCAAAGATGCATCCAGAGGGCCAAGGCTAGACAATCTAAAACATTTGGGATGAGGATATGGACTTCTCAATTGGCACAATTCATTGTCCCAAGTGTACATCCATGCCCTGACTTAGTTGAAATGTGTGTAGAATTATTTCATGCACCCTCAAACACCATATAATAGGGTCAATTCATGGTGAAAATTACACTGAAGGCCATTAGGGACATGTTGGCCCTATATCATGACAAAACAACCACATTTTCCACCATTGCCAAAATGCAAAAAATGTGGGCAAACATAATAATCAATTGAGGTTTCTCATATCATAATTACAATTAGGGGATGATGATACCATTGTGATAGTGCTACCAATATGAAGGGCACAATTTTCATAGGCAAGTCAAGAGGCACTATCCATGATGGCATTTATTTTTGGAATGAAGGAGGACATAACTATCTATGATTGGCAAATGGCTATTCTCTTCAGATTAAAAACTGTAGACAAGTCTCAAGAGTATTGGCTGGACTTCTCAGAGCAGACTGCCTATTCAATGGTTGACCAACTCACTCACTTCAAATCTAAATGGGTTTTCAAGTATTCTTCTTATCTATTTCACCTCATATTATATCAAAACTTTGTCATCTTTTCACAATATATGCATTTGAATATGTATGATCTAAGTTTCAGTCATAATAGGACCATTCCTATGTCTGCATGGACACATATCTTATCCAAAGCATTTGACCCATATGAATTTTGGGAACTTTTTTTCCCCCTACCTTTTGTCACCTAAGCCTAGATCCTATTGAAAATAGATTAACTCGAAGTATCAGAGGCCTCATGACAAATTGCGCTATTCCCTGTGACTACTTTTTTGGATCTCATCATATCATCATTAGGGTCCATGGTTTTAATGGAGAACTAGTGTTGCTACCTAAGATTTTGACTCTTAGGTTAGCATTCTTAGAGGTCACCAGCAAGTGTCTGTGGTTGATAATGACTATGGCACTGGGAAGAAGAAAAAGAAAATGTATGATATTCCATGGGTAAAGAAAAACATGGCCCTAAAGGTCAGAGATGCTGAGCACCTGTTACTGAGGAAGATAGTTATCTTGAGTTTCTTTCTGATTAAATATAAATGGAGATATGACCCAAGTAGTTTCATAACCTTATGAGTCAAGAATAACAAGGTCAGTGCTAAAATTGTGCATGAGGGCCATCCCTTTTGGGAAGACAAAAAAAACCCTAAGGAAGATATTCCTAATTTGTTGTAGAATTGATAGATTTTCCCTTTCAGGAGGCTAGGCCATGAGAGACCTTTTAAGTTAAGGAAAAGTTTTTTGACCCTAAAATTAGAATGAATTCTAGTTTAAAAAGGGCATTGAAGAACAAAGAATGGAAACCCAAGAAAATAGAAGCCTATTAGAAGTATAGGCAGGAGATTTTTGAGCTAACTCACTCTTTTGGTAATGTAAACTCATAGGAGAAATGGGAGGCAATCTGGGATGAATGGCATCTATCTCCTATCTCTAGCCCTGATATAAGCAAACTATAGACATAAGGTGGAGAGTCAGAGGGGGAAGCAGAATCCACTCATACAGTGTAGGCCCCAGGACAAACCTCATCTATAGTCACTATAGAAAAATAAAAGAATGTGGTATCCTCACCACCCAGAGCTTCTTCATCAGTGTCAACCTTTGGGGTTCCCAATTTTTTGCAATTGCCACTAATAGTAGTGGTAAATGTTGAAGATAAAGAAGCACAGCAAGAAGAAGAAAGGCCAAGGAAACATAAGAAGCTAAAATTTTAGCCTGATTTAGATGAGGAGGTAGAGCCCTCACAGCATCAACCACTGAGTACATCTATTGCTCTTCAGGTATGTGTTATTTCTCCTTCTTGTTCTTAGTTTTTTTCTTCTTTTATAGGGGTGGCAATCCCAACTAGCCAAATATTATCCCCTACCACCTCTATTGTGCCATTTTCCCAATTTGCCCCACCTATTACTATTCAGGTCATGTCATCATAGGTCACACCATTGCCTCCCTTTTCCCTCTCTGTCCCAAAGAGAATACCTCCCTAGATTCCCCCTATCCAACATTTGGTTATTCCCTATGGATTGCCATAGGGTTATCCTTTTACAGGCAGGTATATTGCCTCTCACTCTACCTTCCAAGCTCAAGCAAAAACTGCTAAGAAGGCTAGGGAAGCCTGGATGGATAAAAAGGAAGAAAGATAATAAAGCTCTAGTTGCACCACACATGAGGTCAAAATTTGACCCAATCTAATAGCAGCTAACTGTGACTCATTTGTCACCTAATGTAGTCAGGATAAATGAGCAGATGCAGCCTCAAGATTATATAATGAGTGCAGTGGCTATGGATATGTCACTTTTTAGACCATAGGATAGGGTTAAGCTGCTGAATGAAATCACTTCTACAATAGCTACTGATTATTTAAAAGCATCAAAGAAGTTGTAGAAGATGGAGACTAATCTAGGTCAAGAGAAAGCAAATGGTAGTAATCTAGCTATAGAAATCAAAACAAAGAATGATGAAATAGAGAGTATCAACAAATAGTTGCAAGATACTATTTCTTTTCAGATTCACCAAGATATTCAATCCCTAAATGCTTCTTTGAAAGAAGAGATAACACAAGAGAAATTTGTAGTGATATCCTTAAGGTAAGAAAAGGCAACACTATAGAAAAAATGTCAGGAAAACTTACAGCAAGTCACTTAGTTCTAGCAGAAGCTACTGAATGAGTAAAACAATACCATCGCCCTATAGGCCCAACTTCAAGCTAAGCAACAAATAACAAAAAAATTGACACTTGAGTTGGCTATTAGGCCAAAAACTATAGGATTTCTAAACCTGCTCAAGGAGCTATATGTATCAATATGGAAAATAATCTCTAAAGAGATTACTCAGCTCAGACCCTCTCTAACTTTCTTGCTAAATACACAAAAAATGTGCAAAAAGGTGGAGACTTCAGTCCATGCCACTCTATCCATTGTCTCTTTGAGAGTGTCTGATTCTCAAATGATGTTAAAAAAGCTATATGACACAACTGATGAAACGTTATCAGTAGCAAGAATTAGTGACAGAATGATTGCTATAAAAAGGGTGAACAAAGTTCTCAGTTGCAACTCCATAGCAATTAACTACAAAGAGCTCCTAGATGTGGTAAAAGAGGGAGTAAAATACATGAAGAAGCATATTGAAGATCTGGTGCAATTGGGTCTTCCCTCCCCTTTTCTTGATAGCAACACTTTGTTAATGGTTGATGAGATTAAGCCTTTATTGTTAGCCAGACAAAATGATTAGTTAATTTTATAGGGTTTAACAGATGCTTCATCAGTGCCAAAAGTGGAAGCTATCTTGATTCCCATGGCCTAGCTTGATTTCCAATTAAAGGTTGTAGTTCATATTTTATAGATTTTTATGCACAAGGACATCATCAACCTTGATTTAGCCTTCTAGGATTTACAAAATAAATAGGGACTATTCAATGTTGAATGGTCTATTTATCAGACAGCCTTATAGAATTTGTGATTTTTGACACATTTTTTATATATTATGTTGATTCTTTTTTAGCAAGTTCAAAATTCCTCAGGATCACTAAGAACTATAGAGTAAAATACTCTACATTTTGTTTTAAGTTTCAGTTGTGCACTCAAGTTTTTGACCCTACACATTTCAATTTTGGCAATGAAGGTTTTGACACAGAGCACAGTCATAGGTTTTTATTTTGCCTATGTTTTGTCTAAGTCTCAAAGTCACATGGAACATGCTAAGTTTCATTAGCTGTGACACATTATAATTTCTATAAGTTGTGCAGAACATGCCACGTGTCTTGTTATATACCCACAGAGCATGACAAGTGTCAGCATCTACATTTTAGTTTCCTATAAGTTTTGAAAGATTATTTCAATAAGATTCTCTCAGAGTCTCATAGAGGGCACCAAGTGGAAACTATGGAAGGTTTTAATATGTTTCTCTAAATGTAGTGGAAAGTGCCACATGTCCCTTATTAAAGCTTGGTGGAGACCACCAAGTGTCAACATCTGTAGTTTCTTCCTTTTGTTTCATTATTGAGTAAGGACTGTGGTGGGCCCCAGGTGAGTTGATAAAGTAAGTGGAGTGTGCCAAGTGTCATCATCTATGTGAATTTAAAATGAGTCCCAAATGTTTATATAGTGTTTTTAAAGCTCAATGGAAGCTGCCATGTGTCATCTTCTGTAGGACTCTCAAAAGGTATCTAAAGCTTCTATAGACAAGCAGAAGCTACCATGTGTCACTTGTTAAGACTAGTGGATGCTGCCAAGTGTCCTCACTTGTTTCAAAGTGGTAAATTCCATGAGTATCTATTTCAGCAAATGAACTTGTAGAGAGGCTAACCATTTCAGATCTAAAAGATATCTTCTATCAAACACTTCTAGTTAAGTTCTAGTTCGGTTAGACCATTGGGATTTGATCATGTGGGCAATCTTGAGCTAGTCCTATGCTATAAATATGGGTTCAAATTACATGTTCAAAAAAACAAAAAGATATAGAAAAAGGAAAAGGAGGAGGAGGGAGAGAATTTTTTGGAGATAGATTGTTATCAAAGATTTACAAGAAGTTTTTGAGACTTTCTTGCTATGGCCAGTAATATCATTTGCCTTTGTTCTATTTTCTTAATTCATAAAGTTTGTATAACTGTGCATGTATCAATTCTTTTTATGTGACTAAAAAATTAATAAGAAGACTAAGTTCTGTGCCTTTGCTGATATTTTTTGTGTTATTATAAAATCATCTAAGTTGTGAGCCTTTGATTCTATTTATTTTCATCTTTTACATTGATCATGCATTGTTTACTCTTTAATGTAATTGAATCCTAAAGATAGCTTCACTATGCTTAGTATTAAGGAATGAATCATACTCAGGTGAATCACCATAGTTAAATTTTATTTCATTACATTGGTGATTCTATTTAATTTTTATCCCTTTTTTCCCACAATACATTTGAGATAAAGAAGAGTCAGCTTCTTTAAAATCTGGAGGTTGTTTCAGGTCACAAGTCCCACATTCCTAAAACTTCCCATTGTTTGTGTTGGAAACATCACAATTTTAAGCATCAACAGTAACTTCAAAGGTTCACCATTAAAACCCCCAAATATGATATAAGTGAACTTGGAAAATTGAAGAAAGAAACTACCATAAATGCTAATCAGATTTATAACCTAATCAAACATCCTCTTATTGATGTTATTTTCTAATTCATAAGTCATTCTCCTGATAAAAACATCATTAACCCTCCTATAATTCTCATAGCAATTATGCATCCATAATTGTGAATAATAGTCATAAATTTTGTTGTCCTCAACCAATGGCGCATGAGGTAGCCCTACCCATTGTCTTGTAGATGCCAAGAAATAGAAGAGGTATGAAGACATATAAAAATATTTATTCCCTAAATAATTACTTAGACCCAAATGCAAACATTCAGTTTCAATTTCCACCCAGTCCAAATATTGTTCTCCTTGAAGGATCACCTGTATGAAAAATTACATCCAATTTTCCCAATAATATGTCTGAGTATTGCCCTTTAGCCTATGTAGTAGCACCATAATATCTTTTACTTCTAGAATCATGTGATCTCTTGTCAATTGTTTGGGTAGTCTTGAACCCCTTTTTTGGAATTTAAATAACCAATTATTTACGATCACGCTCCTATAATTTGCTTTATTTAGTGAAAAATGACCATATAAAGAAGTAATATTGAGGTCAGAATATGGTTCTTTGGGTAGAATTCTCATCACAGACATTAGGTTTTATCTATTAATATGAAGTAAAACATTTCCATCTATAGTTTTGATGCACCTATTTTGGGGTTAATATCTATTCATACACTTTAGAACTAATTCAAGGCACTGTAAAGCCATGGAAAAGGCCACAACTTTGACCAAACCACTTTATATTATCTTCTCCATCATAGGAGTTAGCACAATATTTCTAGCCCTTTCACTAAAATCTTCTATGTAATATTGAAATAGAGAGGTGTCCCCAAATTTAGGAAGAGAACAGATGAGACCAAAACCATGATTTTAACCAAGACATGCAGATTTTATAGCTACAGGTTGGAGGATATAATGAAAAAAAAGTTTTGAACTTCTTAAACAATGCTAGAAACTCAAAAGGATTCTTATTTCCAACCAAGTAATGGAAAAATATTATAGTAACAGTAGAACTCACCTTAAATGTATATAAAATCACTATGAATTTGAGCAACAAAAATATTATACCACCTGTGATGTTCTCCTTTGCATCACCTAGTATGTTTGTTTGCTAAATTTGGCTTGTTCTCTCTTGATACAAACATTAACCAAGTTGAATAATTATTAACCAAAATAATATGTGCTAAAAATTCCTGTTAAGACATGAACTCTCACATATGAATTAATGGCAGTCATTCTTCACACATGACCTTGATGAATAAAGATTATCTATAACCTTATGAAAGTTAAAACTTTCTACTTCATAATGAGTTTCAGATATATTCTCATCTAAATCTACCACTAATGTTGACTTAGAGAAAGCCTCGAGGCAAGATGAGAGTATAGTCACTGAACCATTGAACCATTGAAATTTTGGAATGTGGTTCAACTCAAAGGTTCAAAGGTATGAGATGAACTACACAGACTGACCAATAGTTACATGACTTTTCAAGAAACTTTGAACTTTGAAACAGTGAACCATTTAACTCTTGAACCTCAAAAAAGGGTTCAAGTTCAACCAGAAGGTCCAAAGATATAATTGAAATACACAAAGGGACAAATAGTTTACTTGTTAGGTTGTGGAGCTAAAATCTTCACTGATGCAGACACGGAGAAGGCCATTGGAGGAGTTGCTGAAGGTTGCTAAGTGTCAGAGCAACTGGCGTCGGTCTGATCAACCGATGTTGGCAGGACAGTGAAAGAGAAGCAACTGACGTCAATCAGGGATCGGCCGGTGTCGGTCACCTCCAGGTAGACAGGGACCAATGTCGGTCACCTGTGTGGTTCGACTGCGAGTTTATTACGGGCAGTTAGCTAATGAACCAAGTGTTTGCATGATGAGTGCTAATTTTAGACTCATAGCTATGGATCTAATTATTGTAATTAGATGTCTAATTATTGTTTGGATGAGTTCTATATAATAGACTCATGGTTGTATTGTAAATTAGTGTTAGGGAGTAAGAGAGCATAATTATAAGCTCCTTCAGTGTGTGAGGTAGAGCAATGGTGCATTCCTCCTAGTGCCTCAGTACCAGTTGTGTTGGTGTTGGATTGGAGAGTCAGCTAGATTCTTTAGGTATGTATGATCTTGGTCATCAAGTGAGCATGGCCCTTATAGGAGATCTACATGGTAAGTAAGATCATTGATCTGTAGGTGTGTGTGTGTGCAAGGTCAAGGTTCACAGGTGTGCAGAACTAGTATTGATCTATAGGTTGGAGATCAGATAGGATAGCAACACAATAGGGAGCAGAATCAGGTAGGATCTACTTGGAGTATGGTGTGTACTCATTGGTATGTACGTGGATTACATGGAGAGCAAAGAGGAAGGCAAGGCAGTTCCTTCCATAAGTATGGTCTATTGAATTACAGGGTGTTGCAGGTTCATGGGAGATCTACTTGAAGTACTTTGAGTACTTGTGGAGTACGTGGAGCACTTGTGGAGTGCGTGGAGCATAGGTGTAAGGTGAACACCAACTTTGTGTTTGAGTTGGGTGTTGGGACCTAGTAGAGAGAGCTTTGAGGAGAGAATTACTGTTCACTTGAGGTGTGGCAAACCTCTGAAGAGGTGGTGGAGAAGAAGTGGCATCTTCTTTATTGTATTCTTTTCTATAAGAGTTATTAATACAAGTTGTGTATTGTCTCTCATATCATGTGTTATTCTGAATTCTAGTTACTTGTGATTCTGGCTAATTTCCGCATATTAAGTTGCTTGGTTTGGTAATCATATTGTGCTCTTTTGGTGGAGCAAGATCTTGACAAGTGGTATCAGAGCTTTTGGTTGGGATACTAACAGATTGGTTTAGATTTGGGTAGTGTGTTTTGATTACAGGTCACTCTCAGGGGTTTCTGATTGAGTGGGAGTAGAGCAATGGTAGATGAAAGTAAGCTAAGAATGGAGGAGTTGAAAAGCACAGATGGTCACTTAAGGTCCCATGGAAAGAAAGAGTAGGTAAGAGAATATTGTTGGTTTGTGGAAGATCAGCATGAAGAAACTGAAGAAGCAGATGTTGCAGGTGATGTTGCACAAGATGCTCTGGGAGGTTTCTTGGATAAATTTGAATCTTGGATAAAAGATTCAGTTGCCTCTTTCCATGCAGCCCCAGGTAGAGGAGCTGGTGAGCCTTGCCAAAGAATTGGCAAAGGAGAAGTGAAGCTAAAATTGCAAGCGGCCAACACACAGGTGTTGATGAAGGTCATGCAGGTCCCAGGTTTGGAGATATGGCTAATTTCTTGAGAAAGATTGGGTGATGAGAGATGCACAAGAACTCTCACAGTGGGTGCACTTAAATTAGCTGGTGGTAAGAAAATAGGTACCCTTTATCTACTTATTTATATTACTGATTCTTCTTCTGTTGTGGAGACGTGGCTTCGTAGGCTTGGTCACATGAGCAGGAAGGAGATGCATGTTCTTCAGTGGAAGACAGATTTATTTGATAGGCTTAAGAACTGGAAAGCCTTGGTGTTCTTGGAGGAGATGGCGGAGAGAAACCAGTGGATGGTGCTGGATACTTCTGAGCAGGGCAGTTTGGACATGGATATTGATTCAAAGGAGCTTGTAGGTAAAAAGTCATCACTCACAGGTGAACACAGATACTGGTGTCAATCAGGAAGAACTGGCGTTGAATAGACAGGTTCCGATGTCGGTCATGTGTAGACCAAAGCCAGTGATGTTGAGTAGGGTAAGACTGACATCAGTCAGGAGAACTGATGTTGGTAGTAGGTAAGATCGACGTCGGTCAGGAGGACTGACATCGGCAATAGGGACACCGACGTTAGCAGGTTGGTAGTCAAGGACAGATGCATGGGAACTGACGTTGTTCGGATGCAGACTGTGGAGTGACCAAGGTCGGTCACTGTAACAGATTTTGGGTGGACAGCATGCTGTCAAGGAGTCTCAAACACCCATACAGAGGACTGAAGATGTAAGTAGGCCCTCAGATTCATTGTTCCTCTTCTTTATACTCGGTGTTGATTTTAGAATAGGAAGGATCCAGGAAACAGGTGGGAGCATGGCAGGGATATGATGCAGAACCAAATGGGAGTTTTGGTAGGGTTGTCAGCCAGTGCAAAATCACAGAGACGAATGGATTCCTTAGTTGAAGAATAGAGAGAATGGACATGTGAGATGGAAGGCTAGGCATATGGTCTTGAGGAAGCTGCAGGATAGTGGGACAGGACTGACAGGTGGTACCAGGTGGATGACAAAGTAGGGCTTTAGTCAATGTCAGTATAACCATTGTGTTTGACTTACCAGGTGGATGATGAGTCACGACATCATTCTGTTACTGTATGTGGATGGTATATTTTCTAGCAGGGTTTGTACATATAGGGTTTTACTGAGCTAAGGGTAAGATTAGTTCAGTGGCATGTCAGGAGGAGTTTAGAGCAGCGAAATTCTTTGACATGGGAGACATGGAGATCACAGGTAGATTTTGTCTCCAGTGGGAGCTGATGTGAATCAGGTGTTGATGAGGTTTAGGATGTAGAGTCGAAGCACACTAAGGGCTAGATAGGTACAGTTTTCGAAATCACATAAGGTCTGGTATAGACCTGAGTATTCCCATGTAGTGGGAGCTGTTAGAGAGTTAGGAGCCAGTTTGGGGAAGTGGGTTCTTAGGTATTTGAGAGGGACCAGCAACAGGGATTCATGCTATGCAGGGTCAGGACTTCACTACATGTGTTTGTAGGTTTGGATGTGGCAGGGTACTCGGATGACAGGAGGTGCACCACGGGATGTGTGGTGGTTAGTCTTCAAGTGGGAGCTTAAAGAGGGATACAAACTAGGAAACAGATTAGATAGAGTACAAGTATAGGTACAGTGCAGTTGTTTATCTCCAAGTGGGAGATTGTTAGGTTGTGGAGCTAAAAGCTTCATTGATGCAGACACAGAGAAGGCCATTGGAGGAGTTACTAAAGGTTGCTAAGTGTCAGAGCAACCGGCATCGGTCTGATCAGCCGACATCGGCAAGACAGTGAAAGAGAAGCAACCGACGTCAGTCAGGGATTGGCCTGCGTCGGTCACCTCCAGGTAGACAGGGACCGACGTCGGTCACCTGTGTGGTTCGACTGTGAGTTTATTATGGGCAGTTAGCTAATGAACCAAGTGTTTGCATGATGAGTGCTAATTTTAGACTCATAGCTGTGGATCTAATTATTGTAATTAGATGTCTAATTATTGTTTGGATGAGTTCTATATAATAGACTCATGGTTGTATTGTAAATTAGTGCTAGGGAGTAAGAGAGCATAATTATAAGCTCCTTCAGTGTGTGAGGTAGAGCAATGGTGCATTCCTCCTAGTGCCTCAGTACCAGTTGTGTTGGTGTTGGATTGGAGAGTTAGCTGGATTCTTCAGGTATGTATGATCTTGGTCATCAGGTGAGCATGGCCCTTATAGGAGATCTACATGGTAAGTAAGATCGTTGATCTATAGGTGTGTGTGTGTGCAAGGTCAAGGTTCACAAGTGTGCAAAACCAGTATTGATCTGTAGGTTGGAGATCAGATAGGATAGCAACACAATAGGGAGCAAAATTAGGTAGGATCTACTTGGAGTACGGTGTGTACTCATTGGTATGTATGTGGAGTACATGGAGAGCAAAGAGGAAGGTAAGGCAGTTCCTTCCATAAGTATGGTCTGTTGAATTACAAGGTGTTGCAGGTTCATGGGAGATCTACTTAAAGTACTTTGAGTACTTTTGGAGTGCGTGGAGCACTTGTGGAGTGCGTGGAGCACAGGTGTAAGGTGAACACCAACTTTGTGTTTGAGTTGGGTGTTGGGACCTAGTAGAGAGAGCTTTGAGGAGAGAATTACTGTTCACTTGAGGTGTGGCAAACCTCTGAAGAGGTGGTGGAGAAGAAGTGGCATCTTCTTTATTATATTCTTTTCTATAAGAGTTATTAATACAAGTTGTGTATTGTCTCTCATATCATGTGTTATTCTAAATTCTAGTTACTTGTGATTCTGGTTAATTTCCGTATATTAAGTTGCTTGGTTTGGTAATCATATTGTGCTCTTTTGGTGGAGCAAGATCCTGACATTACTTTGAGAAACATTGAATCATTGAACCCATTAAACCATTGAACTCTTGAACTTTGAGAATGGTTCAAGTTCAAAGGTTCAGTTCTTTATAAATTTCACACACAAAAGATGATAGGTGGGTGAAATTTAAAAATAATGTGCTGACTTAATAAAAAAAAGATATGACCAATAAGGGGAAAATGATAATTCGACTCTTACTTAAGGAAATTTCACAAATAATTGAATAAGGGTGACTCAAAAGGTAACATTGGCTCTAACTAGGGACTACATTTTATGGCAAAATGTAGAGAACTCAGAAACTATATTTATGCATAAACTAAAACACAGAGATGGAAGAAAAGAAGCAAGACAAACTAAAACTAGGAAAGGAAAAAACAACACGTGACAACAAAGGAAAGGCTATGTCCAAAATAGGGGACACCTATTTCATAGTAATATCCTATCCATTATAGGATAGGGGTAAAATAGCTCCATCCAGATATTCCAAATTAAAAGAATTAGGACCCAGTACCTGATGAATTTTGAAAGGCCCTTTCCAAAGTGAATCAAATTTTCCATGTGCTCCTTTAGGTTCTCTCCTTCTATCCCATATCAATACTTCATCTCCTTCCATGAACTTTTTAGGTCTAGTTTTTTGATAAAAAATCTTTTTGGCCTTGGCTTGATGAGTAGTAATCTGATCAACCAATTCATTCCTCTCCTCATCAATCTTAGTTAACTACATAACTCTTTTTTATAAAGAATCTTGAAATTACTAATCTTCAATAACATTGTATAATTTAGCCATATATAATTCTAGAGGTAATGATAACTATGCTTCTATCCCATAAACCAACTCAAAAGGTGCCATTCCTATTACTCTTTTTGGGGTTACCCTGTCAGCCCAGAGTGCTTCATAGAGCTTCTTATACCAATTTTTGGGGTTATCACTCACTAATTTCTTCATGATGGCTATCAAATTTTTATTACTGGACTCCACTTGTCATTCCCTTGAGGGTAATAATCTAATGAGTGAGAAAGAGAGATATTATGCTCATAGCAAAATGAAGTAAGTTTAATTGAAGAAAAACTAGTAGCATTATCTTCCACAAGCTTCTAGGGAACACCAAACGTACCAGTATATTTTCTTTGAGAAAATTACATACCATTTTTGAAGTGGTTCTCTTCAAAGGGCCTACTTCAACCTATTTCATAAAATAGTTTGTTGCTATTAAACTGTGTGTATGTCCAACACTCAAAGGAGGTGAAAGAGGCCCAATGAAGTCTAATCCCCATTGTTTAAAAGGTTCTTCAATAATGATAGGCCTCAAAAAAATGTTACAAGTTGTGGCCTTCCTAAAAATATTTTACATTATTCATAGTTAGCCACCCATTTATATGCATCTTTAAACATACCTAGCTAATAATAATAATTTCTAAGGATTTTGAATGTTGTGACCAAAGAAAAGAAAAGTCCACCATAGGCTTCATTATGAAAAACTTCCAACAATTTGTCTTGTTTTTCCTTATCTACACACCTCAGAAAGGTTCCATCTAGTCCCTTTTTGTATAGGACATCACCCCAAATGACATATTTTGCTACTTTTGACTTCAGATTCCTTTTCTTCTTTGGGGATAAGTGACATGGACAGTCTCCATAACTAAGATAGTGTGCCATGTTTAGGAACCATGGATCTTGTAGGCTCACCAATAGGATAGTAGGAAGTTCTTTTTCTTCTTCTTCCTTACTTCTGGCAATCAATTTGCACAAACCTTGACCTCTAACCAATTTGGTTGGCTTAACCTCCAAGTCATATTCTTTAATTTTAGCAACCCATGTTGCTCTATTTTTCATCCCAACATCTTGTTGAGTCAGAATGCTTTTCACAGCTAAACTAGGAAAAAATACAACTTAATGAGAATGAAGTATATAATATATGAATTGTTTAACAACCTTTACTATAATGAAAGCTTGTGTCCCAGCCAAAGAATATTTAAGTTCATGCTTCTTAAGAAGAACACTCATAAAGGATATTGGGGATTCTACATTCAATTCATTTTTCTATAACAAGATACCAAACATGGTATGTTTTAAAGCATAACAGTAAATAATAGAATCTTTTTGGAAATTAGGGTTTACCAAAGTAGGTGTTTGTGTAATCACCTCTTTAATATGTTCAAATGCTTTATTATTAGCTTCATTCCATTTAAATATTTTTTTCACTAATCATCCCCACAATATGCTTTTTAATCTCATCAAAATCAAGAATGAACCTTTTAAGAAAATTAATCTGGCCAAAGAAAGACTTAACTCCAGTCCTATTAGAAGGAAGACTTAGTTGTTGTATTGCTCTAGCCCTTTCTAGGTCAATATTGATTCCATCCTTTGAAACTAGGTGTCCCAATAACTTCTCTTCTATAACACAAAAAACTAACTTCTTAGGGTTAAGATATATCCCATGACTTTGATACATTTATAAAATGGTTTCCAAATCCTTCATATGATCCTCCCTTTTTCTAGAGAAAATAGTCAAATCATCAAGATAAATGATAATAATTCTATCTTTTAGATCTCTAAAGGATGAATCCATCACCCATTGAAAATTTTCACTAGCATTAATCAAACCAAAGGGCATACGGTTATAAGTAAAAGTTCCCTAAGGTGTAGTGAAAATAGTTTTATGTTGGTCAGCTACAACCACACTTATTTGATTATAACCTAAGAACCCATCTAGCATGGACATCATTTCTGACCCAACAACTATTTTCAAGATGTGATCCATCACAGGTAAGGGATAATTATCATTTAAACTAGCTTAGTTCAAATTCTTGAAGTCAACATAGATTCTTATTTCCCCATTCTTTTTACATACTGGAATAATGTTTGCCACCTAGGTGGAGTGATGAATTGGATAAATAATCCTAGCCTTCAACATCTTGTCAATCTCTTTAAAGATGGCCTCAGTAACTTTTGGGTTATAATTTCTCAACTTTTATCTGAATGGAGTTGCATTTGCTTTCAAAGGAATATGATGTTGAAACTACCCATGCCTAATATCTTTAAGATAGTCATAGCACCAAGTAGAGAAATCCTTATACTTAATCAATATATTAATCAATTTATATTTCTCCTCTAGTGAATAACACCTACCAATGGAGATCCATTTTGGATAAATCTCACTTCTAATGTTGATTTTCTCATAATCTTCCACTTTTTTAGGATTTTGGGCAAGTTTGCCTTTAGTATATTCATCTTGTCAAGTGAACAAATGTTCTAGAGAGACCAATCCTTTAAGGATTTTGTTTCCCTTTAACTGAATTACATCATCTTGTGAATTGATCCCTAGATCAGGATTGAATTCTTTACACTCTACTTTAGAATATTCAAAATAAGTCCCTAAGAACATCTCAGTATTCTCCAAGAATTTTTTGATCTGCTTATCATTCTTAAAAACTTGCCAATTTTTAGCATTATTCAGGACATTAGGATGATAGACTAATTCTATTCTATATGAATCCTTTTTGAAATTAGGGTGTGGGAGAAGAAGAGAAGCTAATACTGCTAGAGAATCTACCTACGTGTTCTAGTCTCTAAGAATTGCTTTAATAGAAAAGGCATCAAAATATTCTATCTCATCCCAAACTCTGTTTCTGTAATGTCTCAATATTTCATTTTCAACTAAAAAAATCCTCTCACTTATTTAACAATTAATTCAATATCTCCACTTACTTTTATCATCTTTACACCCTTTCCTTTAACTTCATTTAACCCAAGCAATAAAGCCTCATACTCTGTAGTGTTATTAGTGTTTTTAAATTCTATCTTGAAAGAGTAAGGAAAATTTTCACCTTCAAGTGAGATCAACACAACCCCTACTCCTGAACCAATGGTAACACAACTACCATCAAATTCCATGGTCCATAGATCATCTAAATAAATAGACTTTGGGATAGATTATTCCTTCAAGTCTTCAATGGAGAGAAAATAGTTACCAAATTCACATTCTTCAAATAAAATCTAAGACTTAGGATCATTATAAGGGTATACAGTAAACTTGCATTTAGGTTCAGGTTCTAGCTTAACTTTATGCTTTCCCACTAGAATGATAGCTTATGACCAATCCAATTTAATCTTCCCACCCAAATCTTTGTAAAAAGTCCTACTCAACAACATCCCACTATTAGTAGGGATATCTACTACCAAGATAGTTAATTTCACTCTTTTATCAGGATAAGATACAAGAGCAACTAGTGCATCTTTAATTTGTTTAAGTAAAGAAATTTGTTTTCCATCCATAGAGTAACACCTACCAATCTTTTTGTAAGGGATAGACCTAGGGATTTGGCTATAGAAGAGGGCATAATATTATGAGAAGCACCTGAGTCTATAATACATTTACTAAGTTTATGGCTATTTATGAATAAAGAAACATAAAATGGGATTGGGCTTCATATCAATCATGTAAGAAGTATCATTAGATGAATTATGGGCCATTTTAGGAGTATGCATGGGTGACTCAAGTGGAGAAGCAAATAATTGGGCAATGGGAGACTCAGTATTAACATTTATTTGACTTTTGGATTTGATTTGTGTAGGACTACCTTTGACATATTTAACCAATTTTTCAATTTCTTTAGGTTTTAACTTGAGGTATTCAATAGGGGATATTCAAATTTTTGTAGATTTACAAAATTCTATAATATCAAAAGAAGCTTCTGGATCATTTCTATGTAACAATTTAATCTTTTGGGTCTTCAAATTAGCATCATAGGTTCTAGTAAGAGGTTCCTTACCTTTAATAGGTACTTCTTGAGTATTAGAAAATCTTTGATTCTTTTTATTTTTGGTAAGCAAAACACATGGAGGATCTCCAAAAGTAACCAATATTCACCTCCTCTTTCTGAATCTGACTCATATTCTAGGAAGTGTATTTCAGAGTCTCCAGGTTCCTCAAAGTTCCTTTCTTCTTTAGTAATCTCCTCCAACACATCTGGAGTAGCATCTATTTCAGCATATCTAAGCATCTCCAAACAAGAATTTCCATCATGATCAGTAGTCAAATGAAAGGCACACATGTTACCTCTTCTAGGAGGAGCTTCAATAGTCAACCTTAGTTGTGTTGATGTAAGTGGTAATGTCCTACTAGCATTTGCCTATTGATTAAAATTTCTCCTACCAATATCTTGATATGGTTGTTAAAATGAAGTACCAGCCTTAGGTAATTGTATTTTTAAGGTAATCATATCATTAACTAGTCTTTAAACCATAGGATTTGTAAAGGATGAGGGATGAACATTAGGTACTTGGACTTCTTTCTTCCATTTTCCAACCATAATAAGATCATCCTCTAACCCAACTATCAAGGTTTGTGTGGCTGTTAAATAGATAATTGCACCTTTTCTGAGATGAAAACTTATATCATGAGGCATAGAATTAATAAATAAAAACATTTATGATTCTCAATAGTCGACCTTTTAGCAATAGGGATCTTGTGCACAATTTTATTGAATTTGACTATAAATTCCCTCATGGGTTCATGTATCTCCTTCTTGAGCTGAGTCAATTGAGCAAGAAGGGAATGTTCATCTTATACACTTTTGAACCTATTTTCAAATGTAGTTTTCATATCATTTTATTTTATGATTGAATAATTACTTAGATGATAATACCATTATGATATAGTATCGATTAGAGTTTGTATAAAAATCCTTATGGCTACATCTTGATGTTGCATGCCTAACACACCACATGATGTTGTAAAGGCACTCAGATGTTCTTCTAGTGATTGCCTTCCATCTCCATTAAATTTGGGTAAATTTTCCCTTGCATTTTTAGGCAAAGGATTTAGTTTGGCTTCTAAATTTAGAGGTCCTATAGCTGCTCCCCAAGGTTGGGTCATTGGATTAAAACATATGACAGAAGGAAAGATAGTACCAAAAAGAGTTAAGGCTTGATAGACAAAGGATGTAAAGGGTTTATGAGGGCTAGGAGGTCTACTTATAGCTTTTCTAACATGGGTAAGAATATAAGGAAAATTTAGGCTTTACAATGTTTAAAATGTAGGATCCTCAATTCCCTCTCTTCTCAAAGACCTTGTGTATCTTCTAGAATCCAACTTATGATATTATAAATGGATAAGTAGATATTAATTTCTATGTTGTTCTTAATCTCTTCACACTTTAGGGGCTTAATTTCTTGCTACATTTTCTACTTGCCTCCTTTGCTTGAGTAACAACAATCTCAAATTATCAGCCAATTCTTTTTTTTTTAATACTCTACTTGCCCTCCTATAATCATCAATATTCTAATGAGTATGCCAAGCAAGAGTATTTAACTATCCAATTATATCATCCTGCTCATCTTGAAAACCAAGATTAGGTTATAAAATAATAATTATATTTTCATGTGGAAGAACCATTGTTGCTTCATATTAAGGTGACTAATATTTCAACAAAGATTTCAATTTCAATCCCTAGCGGAGTCACCAAAAACTATTGGTTAACAGATTTGTCCTTATCTAAAAATGTTTTATTCTAACTCTATACCCTTCTTCTTTCAAGAAAAAATAAGTTAAACAATAAATGGGTAAACCATCAAGAATATTTCCCCTTTGAATTAAGGTATAACTCCCTTTGATATCTTCAATGAATTTAAATTATTCTAATCATTCTAATACACTTTTAACCAGAAAGTGCTTAAATGCTAACTAACATCCATACATAATCATGCTATGACTGTGATATCCTTTTTTATAACATTAGTGGGTAATAAAATACATAGATTCTATCTTTAATAATAATCAAATACATAAACATATATATTGATAAACCAATAAATGATAGAACACATACAATGAGTTATCTAATGAAAGAGTAATTACCATATGAAAGAAGATTTCACACAGAAAACCCAATTTCAAATAATCAAATACACAGATCTAAGTATGCAGTAATTATTTCTCCTTTTCATTCATAGATGAAACACGTTTCAAACAAACATCATATATATTGTGAAACAATAACAGTTTAGCTTTAAAATTTCTTATATCTTTTTCTTCACTATTTTCTATATCTATTTTTAACAACTAAAAACATATATATAGTTTCCCTAATTATCCAATCTTTCAAACCAACCCAGAGTTAAACTAACTCTGACCTATATAGGATTTATTTTTTACAAACTCATTTAAAGATCAAGTTTTTGAAAATAATTTTAACTAAAAATTTGAATAATGAAATTATGTAAGATCATGGCTGAGGTGATGGATTAGAATCTCTAGATTTTTTGTGTTCAATTGGGGAGGCACATTGAGTCTTACACTCCTAAAATGTTGTAACAAAATTATGGATTTTTAGAAAATTGGGAATACCAATGTACTTTAACCTTGTCTTCCAGATGTCTTTCTCCCTCCAAATTTTCCCCTTCTTCTCCATGTGATCTGGGAGTGAGTCGATGTAGAGATAAAGAAGATACTCCACCTTTGAAATCTAAGAGAATTTTTTAGTTAATAAGTTGTCACTTTTTTTATTGAAGCTAATATTTTCTTAGAAGGATTAAATCATATTATCGATGTCATTTTCTAGTTCTCCATCATCTTTTATTTATTTTACATCAATACACTGTAGATCATGATGTAATGATTGAGTGAATTTAGTTATTTATTTGTTCATTTTTTTGAGTTAAATTCACCCTTATCGAGATAATAAATTCCTCCATTTGATGTTTCTCTTACTTACATACAATATATCCTCATCCAGACCTATCAAATTCTTTTCTGACAAAAATTTTCTATCCCATACTTCTATACTTCATCAATTTGGTTCATCACATTCATCCATTTGCCTTCATCTTTTATCCACAGATTATTTTGTGTCTTCAAGTCTTCAATAGTAGTTGTAGTTTGATCATATATATTTTTTAATTCATGAATATATTTTGTACCTTTTTGTATAATACAATCCAACCAATCATCAAATACCTTGGTTACCATTCTATTCTTATTTACCTAATCCAACATTTTTTAATTAACCAGATATTTAGGGTTAAAAGATAGGGGTAGTTGTGAAATTGGTTGTGGATTTGGATTGTGAATGGCATCAATGTATTCTATCATCGAGTGCATGGTCTATTTCAACTCCATTTTATCTTTCTAATCTTTCTAAGTTTAGCTAAATATATTTTTGGTGGACACCTCAAGATGATGCACATCTGCAGCTCTTGAAGCAGTCCCAAGATCTATTTTTTTAATCATAAAATATTAAATTTTAGGATCTTGAACCTCCTCATCAGTTATCAGCCAAGCTATTTCTGCACTTCAGTTCTTAGTACTAGGGTTAATACCTACCCTAGATGTTGTTTTTAGTTTCTTAGATTTAGAATTTTTTCCTAAACACTTACCATGTCCTCCAATGGCAAAAAAAAATGGGAATATTTTTGTTTTTTCATTGATCAAGCTTTCTATCCATTTGGGTGTAGAGGTAGAGACTCCTTTACTGGGATTTGATTGATCAAAAGGCACATTTGAAATCATCATCAGGTTAATAGAATTAGAAGTAACCTATGTCTGTTGTTTTGCACTAACCTCCTATGTCATTGGTGAGTCAAACTTTTAATCACCTATTGCTTCTACTGAATCCTCTTCAAAATTTAAATCCATAATAATTATTTTATAAATTTGTCTCTTCCTCTAACTTTTAATCCTTGATTTGGTGGCACGATGAGGAAAAATAGTTGTAAGGTCCTTTTTGGATTCTTTGATGACAATACCCCTTCCATTTTTTGACTTAAAAGTACCTGTACCATAGATAGAAATAAGATGCTTAGAGGAGCTTATTGGGGATGGTGATTCAACAATTGATGCACATCACTAGGAAACTTTATTTTGAACTCCCTCTAGTTTTTGTTCCCTCAACCATTTCTTGGTTCTCCTTATCACTGAGAGGGTCTGAACCTCAATCCTATCATTTTCATCTTTATCCCAATCAATTTCTAGAATAGGTGATTGTTTTATCTATTCAAATTATGGATCAATCACCTATTCTTCATTATCAAAAATTCTATAAATGTCCTTATTTAAATTAAGGGAAATTATTTGTCCTAAGGAGAACCTTCACCATAGTCTTCTTTTGACCTCAAATTCATCTAAACAATCCTCCCAATAATCCTCTAATTGATGAATATGTGAAAACCCTATTCCAAAATCTAAGTTGTCCCTGGCAAAGCCTTTGCTATCAAATTGGGATCTAGTAGTGAAGTACTAAAAATTGAATTTTTTAAGATCCACTTCTAAATTCAAAGCATCAGTTACTAACTAACATGAATAAAATCTAATTTTAATGGGAAAAGATATACCAGATTCATTTTTCATTTGAGAATTTTTTATCCACATGTGTTAATTGTCTTCAGACTTCTATCAACACAAAATGGTCAAAAACATATTTGGGTAACTTCAAAGGTTCATTGATAAAACCCCCAACTCTGATATAAGTGAACTTGGAAAACTAAATAAAGAAACTACCATAAATGTTGATCAGCTACATAGCCTCATTAAACATCCTCTTATTGATGTTGTTTGCTAATTCATAAGTCATTCTCCTGATAAAAACATTATTAACCCTCTTGTAATTCTCATAGCAATTATGCATCGGTAATTGTGAATAATAGTCACAAATTTTGTTGTCCTCAACCAAGGGTGCATGATGTATCCCTACCCATTGTCTTGTAGATGTTAGGCAATAGAATAGGTATGAAGACATATTAAAATATTTATTCCCTAAATAATTACTTAGACCTAGATGCAAACATTTAGCTACAATTTCTACCTAGTCCAAATATTTCTCTCCTTGGAGGATCACCTATATGAAAAAATACATCCTATCTTCCCAATAATATGTCTGAGCATTGCCCTTTAGCCTATGTAGTAACACCATAATATCTTTTACTTCCAAAATCATGTGATCTCTTGTCAATGGTTTGGGTAGTCTTAAACTCCCTTTTTGGAATTTCAATAACCAATTCCTTGTGATCACGCTCCTATAATTTGCTTTATTTAGTGAAAAATGACCATAGGAAGAAGTAATATTTAGGTAAGAATATGGTTCCTTAGGTAGAATTCTCATCACAAACATTAGGGTTTGTCTATTGATATGAAGTAAAATATTACCATCTATAATTTTGATGCACCTATTTTGGGGTTCATATCTATTCATGCACTCTAGAACTCATTTAGGGCACTGTAAAGCCATGGGAAAGGTTGTAGCTTCAACCAAACCACTTTCTACTATCTTTACCATCATAGGAGTTGGCACAAGATTTCTAGCCCTCTCCCTAAAATATTCTAATTCATTAAGCTAGAGATGTGTCCCCAAATTCAAGAAGAGAATAGATTAGACTAGAACCATGCTCCTAACCAAGACATGCAGATTTCATAGCTATAGGTTGGAGGATATAATGAAAAAAAATCTTTTGAACTTCTTAAACAATGCTGGAAACTCAAGTGGATTATTCTTTCCAACCAAGTAATGGAAATAGCTTATAGTAAGAGTAGAACTCACCTTAAATATATCTAAAATCATAATGAATTTGGGCAACAAAAATATGATACCACATGTGATGTTCTCCTTTGCATCACCCAGTATGTTTGTTTGTTAAATTTGGATTGTTCTCTCTTAATATAGACATTAACTAGGTCAAATCATTATTAACCAAAACAATACATGCTAAAAATGCTTGATAATACATGAAATCTAACATATGCATTAATGGCAATAATTTTTCATGTGTGATCTTGATGTATAATGATTATCCATAACCTTACAAAATTTAAAACTTTCCACTTCATTATGAGTTTTCGGATATATTCTCCTCTAAATCTTCCACTAATTTTGACTTAGAAAAAGCCTTGGGGCAAGATGAGAGTATATTCACTGAACCCTTGAACCATTAAACCATTGAACTTTTAGAATGTGGTTCAACTTGAAGGTTCAAAGATATGAGATGAACTACATAGACTAACCAATAGTCACATGACTTTTCAAGAAACTTTGAACTTTGAAATAGTGAACTGTTGAACTCTTGAACCTCTAAAAAGGGTTCAAGTTCCACTGGAAGGTTCAAATATATACTTGAAATACACAAAGGGACAAATATTTCACTTTGAGAAACATTGAATCATTATACCCATTGGACCATTGAACTTTTAAAATTTGAGAATGGTTCAAGTTCAAAGGTTCAATTCTTTGGAAATTTAACACACAAAAGATGATAGGTGGGTGAAATTTAAAAATAAAGAGCTAACTTAATAAACAAAGATATGACCAATAAGGGGAAAATGATAATTTGACTCTTAAGGAAATTTCATGAAAATTTTAATAAGGGTGACTCAAAAGGTAAAACTAGGTTTGGAAACAAATTCCAATCTCTTAACTAGTATAGAGAATGGTTTATATATCAGTTTAGCTCCTTGGGTAGTAGGTTCAAATGATAGACCCATAGGTTGTGGAAGTGGGTGGTAACCTTGTCTTCTTCCTAAATCAAATGATGCAAGGTTGAGATAGGTGGCTCCTCTATGGGAGGAATGGACATGGGGATTTCTTCTTTGAGAGTTATCTCTAAAGGAGGGGTGGATTGTTTGGTAGTTAAAGGTGAAGGTGAGGTAATGATGGTTGGTTATTCTGATATGACAATTGAAAGGGAGGATAGTGGCTCCACTACCTCAATAAGTGGAGGGGGAGAAGATGGATCTTCCTTGTTTTAATTATATGAAGTAAGGGAAGGCAAGTCCACTATCTTAATAGATGGAGGAGGTGGAGGATCAAAAGATTGAGTACTAGGTGGTTTGATAATGAATGCATCAAGGACCATGTTAACTATGTGGGCATCATGAGAACATTCAACATTGTTTCTCTCATTCTTGGTAGGAGCATGGTTTGGTAAGGGCTTCTTGAATATATTAAGGGCTTGATTTCATGGTAAATTAGGGTTGTCTAATGTAATATCCCATTTATCAATAAGGGATTGGACAAGGCTCTTTAAGGTAGTGCACTTACTGATGTCATGTCCTATTACCTAATGAAAGGCACATAGATCATTCTCATTAAACCAACTAGGTGAAAGATGAGAGGCATAAAACTAATGAGGAGGGTTGATAGGAGGAATTTGAATGATGTTGGCTTTCAATAAATTATCCAAGATGGAAGCATAAGATTCCCCAAGTGGGATGAATTAGTTTTGGTTATTTTGGTTTTGGTTCCTCATGTTTTTATTTTAAGAACTAGATGAATTTGGTTGGTTGATAGAAGGTTGAGGAGCAGCTTTAAGTACAACTACATTTGTAGTTTCATTGCTCTTGGTATTGGTATTAGACTAGTTTCTTGAATTAGAGGAAGAGGCCTCATTAATTTTATAGGTGGATTTCTTGTTCTTTAGCTTTAGCTTCCCTTTGTCAATGTATCTATTATCTAACTTATGTGCCATGATAAAATCTTCATCAAAGGTTCAGAAGCTTTGAACACAACGTAGAGGATATATGCTTAGCAACTGCCTAAACAAAGATATCTTTGAGTTCAAGTTGAGGTAGGGAGAAGGAAAGTTGGTTAATTAGGCTCCTCCAATGAGATAAAAAAATAAGAAAATAATTCATCCTCAAACTATTGGATAGAGTAGAGGTCAGTGATATAAAAGTTCTTGGATATATTGATCAAAAAGTGGTCTAAGAAGGTTTGAGCCAGTTGGGTGAAGGAAAAAATGGAGTGCTTAGGTATGGCACTATACAAATCCAATATTGAACCATCTAGAGACATGAAGAAGGTGTGTAGAAGAAGGACATCATCATAGGTTATGAGATATCAAGCATGCCTAAATGCCCTAAGGTGTTTTTGTGGATCTTCCTTACTTTAGAATTTAGAGAACTTAGGAAATTCCCATTGGGGAGGATATGGCTTGATAGGTACAAATGGATGGATGGGCTCATTACATATTTGGTCATGTGATGAGATGTGAGAACCTAAAATGGATGAATCTAAGGTGGTCATTTTATCCATAATAATCTTCATTAGGTCCACTTGGGTTTGTGCACCCAAAAGGTTATAAGATGTATACTAGTATAGTGGTTGGGAGACATATTAATAGTGGGTAGAAGGTTGGGAGGCTACCACATATTGGTAAGTGGATGTAAATGGTTGGGTGGAAGATATATAAAGGTAGGTAAATGTATGTGCTTGGGTAGTAGGTAGGTTTAGATGCCCTTGTGGATTAGGGATGTAACCAAAGCTTGGTGCAAGGGGTGATTGTTGGATATGAGTGGTAGTTGGGTTCATGACCGATGGAAGGGTGGTGACTCTTGTATTGATTGGTGGCAAAGTAGAGGGTATCAACACCATAAGGATTTGAAATAGAGTAGTGGTTGAAAATTTTTTATTAGCTAAAGGAATTTTGGTAATGCTAGAGGTAGGTATTCCTATTATGGAGGAGTGGTTGGTAGGATTAGAAGGCATAAGGGTAGAGGTAGTTTGGGTTGGTTGGTTTTATATGGTAGTCTCAAAGGGATTATTTGTTGATGAGGAAGCTTGGGTACTCAATATTTGGGTATTAATTTTTTAAATAGAGGTAATCCCCATAAGGTAGGGAGGCATGCCATAAGGTGGATGTATAGGTAGGGTCGAAGCCAAGATACGGTAAGACATAGTTGTAAGATAATGTTGTAAGGCTAAGGGATTGTTATCTAGGAAAGTGGTAAAATCTGCATCTCCTTAAAGAACCTCTTCAAGGAAAATAAGACTTCTTAAGGGATGAGGATAATCTATTGGTTTATAGATGTAGTCCATAGATGAAGAGGTAGAAGTGGTAGGTTGGCTTGCTGATGGGTTTTGTTCTACAAGGTTCTTTCAATGATGGTGAGTGAGAACCATATGAGATAAGGGAGAGGTAAATCATAAATAGCCTCACTAATCAAACAAAGAGAAGACAAGAAATGATCAAATAAATCAAATCACATTCTAAAATAAATGTTAATCCTTATATTTTTTATTTATCTCACTTTTGGCTTAAGCCTTAAGGTGTGACTAAAATAGGTTTGTAGAGCAGTTACTAGAAAAGAAGTCTAGGGTTGGTTTTAATTTGTGTTTAGGTGCTCACAAATAATCTATATTAGAATAGATACATGGATTGGTATTGGGGAATACCCCCTCACTTCACACACCACAATAATAAGTGTATTGGGTGCTTAGTCAATATATATTGATGTCTAGAGTTTATACTCAAGTAGAAAGTTGAGTTGGTTCTCCCCTTGGTAATGACCTCCAAGTGAGATTGTTGGGAAATGGTAAGCTTACCATTAGGTGACAAAATCCTATTCAGGGCTTGTCTCAAGTTTTTTTGATGTTTAATTTATGAAAGTGGTTTGGTTGAGTGTGTAACAAAGAATGAAGCTATGATAGATTACTTTGATTTTAAGTTAAGCTATGTTGATGTATCCACTTAATTTTAATCCCAAAAGAAAAATTTTATTTCATTAATGAGCATAGAATAGATAGAGAATGCAAGCAAAAAATAACCTAATTAAAGACACAAGGGTCCCATTAGGCGTGCCAAAATGTTTTAGTAAATTTATAGATTATTATTCTGGAAATGGAAAAGAAGAAACTGAATATGGGTATGGTTGAAAAAATTATTTGATTATACACACATTGAATTAGAAAATTGTGGATAACTCTGATGGAGGTACACACCATTGAGGGCGGCGGGGGGGGTGGGGGGTGGGGGGGGTGAATCAATGGTTTAACAATATTACAATCCAATTCCTAACTCTTCAAGCTACTTAACCAATCATATCAATATGTAAGATAGATGAATCAAAGAACAAGCATGAATGAAACCATAACACAAAGATTTATGTGGGAAACCCTCATGGGGGAGAAAACCCACTCTCAAGTCTACAAAATAATGGACTAAAGTCATATATGATGATTACAAACAAGAGACTTTAGTGAAGCACCAACTTCACAATGAACATCAACCCCTAAAGATGACAAGCACCAACTTGCCTAAGATGTTGAGCACCAACAAAAAACATATAAAATTAAAAACTCTTGAACTTTGATTGCTTCTCGAATACCCTTCTCCAAATCTACAACTCCACACAAATAACCAATAACCAAGCTATCTCTTCAACACAAGATAATAACTCGTCAAATCTTTTGCTTATATTTAAATATGCCCTTATAAATTTGATAAAAATAATCAATAAAATCAAAAACTTATGCTAATTCTAATGACATTTTTCTATTCTCAATCTCATATAAACATTAGTCATCAAGACCCCTAATAACCTTTGCACAAGGTTTTCAAAAATAATATACGCTTGCTTGTTTAACACATTCACACACAAAATAGGCATAAATCATATTTTATATATACCATTCATTATTATGGTTAGTCATCTCACTTTATAATATCTTAGAAATAATTATTCATGTCCCCTAAGGTTATCCATGATTCTCTAGACAAGCTTTATATATCATACCATGAACTCATCTCACAAACGAAGCATAGCTCCACTTATGTGATTATATTTGACTAAATAAAGATTATTAAAATCTTAAAAATCACTAAATAATATATTCAAGAGATCCTCAATACTCTCAAATCATTATGAACACTCGATCTGACCATCTACCCTGCAAACAAACTCAATCATTTAAAATAGGTTCCTTTTGCTAGCAAAACCATCATGGTCAACTATGAGTCAGCCATTCAATCAACTCCAAGTGACTAGGAAAAATAATACTCTCATGTAAAAAGGGAATATATCCTATTCATAACCATTAAGATCTCAGACCCATTACTATTCACTAATTAGGCCTTCCAATTCCTCTTTTCACTCTGATCACTCTTTCTCACTTAAGACGCCATTTCCTTCATATTGACTAGTCAATATTAACCTTATATAACTTTGACATAGAAAGATGAATCTCACTAAAAATTTTAATTTATATTTTTGACAAGTCTTGAGCTTCAACAGTCAACCATTAGATCATCTGGTCATTCAAAAAACTCTTCCTCAAAAACAAGAATATTGTTAACAACCCATTTTTTATGGGACCCACACACTATAAAGAGACCAAAAATATTTTATAAAATCCATGGAGTCATATTCAACCTATATTCAACATATTTTATCACCCAATCCATTCTGAGACCAAATAATCAAGATCTTCTCTATCGGGTTTAAGACTAGGGTTTTTGCACACAAAAACCTACTTAGTTTCTTAATGATCATTCATAAAGGATAGGACCTTAATCTATGAAAAATTTATTGTAGAATATTATTAAGTACCCTCCATAACATCTCCAAAAGTTTTATCTCCCCTTGTGTACCTTTTACATGCTAACAAACATAAGAAAGTCCTTCTCAAGCTCATTAGACACCTTTCTAGCACTTCCTAAAGCTTGTAAACCAACTTTATAACTTTGTAACACAAACTCTAACCTAATATCTCATAAAAATGCTTGAAAAAACTTTCATGACCATCTCTCATGTAAAAACAATCTTCACCAACTTGAAAACACCCTTTGACCCTTCACAAGGCCTCGCAAGCCCACCTAGGCCAACTAGGCCAATGGCCAAACTACCTTGCAAACCACTAGAGATCTCTTAAAAACCATAAACCTAACATATTATCACCTTATACATGTCTAAAATTCATATTACAAGCATAATTATCTCTTCATAATGTCACACAAGCCATAGTTCTCAAAACCTTATAGGTAATCATGCATGATCAAGCCTACAAGATATAAACTAGCCTTCATACCACATGAAGTCCATATGATGGAAAGACATGAGCATATAACACATCAAGAAAAAGTAAAAAATCATCATAACAAGATTAATTCAGCCATAAAACATCCACCTAGGACACCTATGCACATCCTTGTAAGTATCACATTGTATTAAACACAACTATGCCACCATGCTCCATTTTGCTAACATCACAATCCACTTTGTCATTTATAATGCCTCTCAGACATCAATGACAACACCTATCATCAATATCACAATAATATCCCCCTTTTTCATTGATGTCAACATACCATATCCTTTTCCCCCTTTGTCAAAATGACAAAGTAGGCTCACAATGATGAAGCAAAGAATCTAAAATGTTTTCAAAGCCAACATCATGAAAGACTCAGCTTTTGAATATACTGAGAAAATTTCCCCCTATGATCTCTAAACTGAATCACTCCTTGAATACCATCAAATAACTTGCCAATCATGAAAAATCATCTTATTGATTAGTAAGCTATCAAGATCCTTAAACCTGTCATCAATTTATAAGGCACCATAGCTCCCCCTAGGACCCTGATCTAATTTTAAGACTCCCCCTTTGTCTAAATAACCAATACACACCTATAAAATTTCCAATAACTACTACCATCAACTCAAATAGCAATATGTCTAACAAAACACCATGCAAGCTCACTTATCATCATTCACAAGGCACCTTATAGAATATTAAAATCACTCCAAGCACAACACAATACCTATATCACACTTAAAATAGGCCAACATGCTCAATTATAACTAAAAAATTGCTAACCTTCTTCAAAAATATATCACAAAATTGGTCAATTTCTCCACTAGACCTACTTAAACCCCTCATAGCCCTCTCTGGCCACTGCAGACCTCATATCTCTTTGTCCTAATCACTTAAATTCATGAAACTTCATATTTTAATACTAATAAAATTCCCTGTTATGAATTCAAATAATGAGAATCCAACTCATCCTTTTTATCATACTTCCTTCTTTAGCCTACTAGCCAATTAGGCCTCTTAGTGAGCTAAAACTTGAATAAAATAAAATATACTCATTTCCATAAAAATTTAAAAGTTGATTTAGATACCCATTAGTCTCATTCAACTAATTTTTAATCTTCTATCCTCCAACTCCAAAGCTTGACCACTTTTCCAAACATGCCCAAATCACTAGGCCTTTAAAGCAATAGTTGGTAAAAAGTCAACCTCTAGTCAATCCAGACACTTGAGATAGATAACACACCTAAATACCATCAAAGCTCACTTACATTCAAAATTTTAAGCTTCCTAGCTTCCACACCTTTAGGAACCATGACTTCCTTTACACCACCAAATGCATGTTCTTGAGAAGAGAAGCCAATGACCACTCAAAATGTTCCACCTGGCATAAAATCATTCATCCACCTATGAAACTAACTAGAACATGTATTAAACACATTTTTATACCTTCATAATAAAAAATTACTTCATGACACATCTTCATTCTTCAGGTGACCCTTAAAACTAGGAATTATAGGCAAACAGAGTAATCCTCTACAATAAGCACCTTGACCAAATGATCAAAATCCCAACTGGGCATCTTAGGAGCATCTCCAATATATCTACCCTTATTTTAAATGAAAAAACCAACTTTAATCACTCTTTAGATACCTTTTATCCACCTTATAACACTATATGATCTATCTTTGAACTTTTTAGGTAGTCATCACTACCAAAAATGGTCAACTCAAACTTTTGACCATAAAACACATATCTAAGCTCATCAAGACCTCAAACCACTTGGGAATGTCTCATTACAATCCTTATCAATACCTCATACAAACTAATTCTTCCTTATCCTTCAAATTAACACTAAATCAAAGCAACAAAATTTGATCTAAAAGATACATTAGGACCAGAAGACTTGAACATTCCTCTTGAACAAACAACCAACCACAACAACTGAAGTAATTCTTATGATTGATTTCTTCACCTCTCCCAATGACTCATTATTCATTTAATAAAGAGTAAATTACCCCTAGATAGGATATTATATATTCAAATGTAACTTTAGGTAATGGTTTAGTCATTAGGTCTACTAGTTGTTCCTTAGAAGGTGCATATTCCAATTTGACAACTTGATCACTAAGTTTCTTCTTTAGAAAATGATACTTGATAGGGATATGATTAGTCTTATAATGCATCACTAAATTCTTTTAAATTTTTATGGCATTGTTATTCTCACATAGAATAAGACAAGGACCATCTTAACTTACTTTACAATATTCTAAGGTCTACTTCATCTAGATAACTTGAGTACAACAAGAAGTTATATTAATATATTTAGCTTCTATAGTAGACAAAGATACTAAAGATTTATTCTTACTTAATCTGGATACCAAGGATTCAGCTATGCAAAACACTCCTCCACTAGTACTCTTCCTATCATCAACACATTTTACCCAATCAACATCTATATAGGATTTTTGCTTGAATTCCTTACTCTTGGGATACCATAAACCATAGTTTATGGTGCCTTTGAGATACCTTAGGATTCTCTTAATTGCCTTCAAATGATATTCTATGGGATATGCTTGATATATTCTAACCACACTCACTACTTGCAAAATATCATGTCTAAAAGTAGTATAATATAATAGACTCTCTACCATAGATCTATACAAGGATTGATCAACTTTAGGAGACTCATCATTCTTACTCAATTTGTATCTTATTTCTATAGGACTACTCATGGGTTTGTTATCAAACATATTGAATTTCTCAAGCATCTCCTTAATGTATTTGGATTGAGAGATAAATATCCCTATGTCTAGTTAATTTATCTATAATCTTAGGAAAAAAGAAATTTATCCCAACATAGACATCTCAAATTTAGTTTTCATTACCTCTGTAAATTTCTTACTCATCTTATCATTTACTAAACCAAATATTATGTCATCCACATAGACCATAATAATAAATTGATGTTCTCCTTCTGACTTGATGTAAATATTGCTATCTGCCACTCCTCTTCTAAAACCTTGACTTAGGAGATACTTATCTAAATTGTCATACTAAGCTCTAGGAGCTTGTTTGAGGCCATAGAGAGCCTTCTTTAATCTATAAATATATTTTCATTATCCTTTATATCATAACCCTCAATAAACTTCATAAAAACTTTTTCTTGTAATTTTACATTCAAAAATGCAAATTTAACATCTATTTGGTATACCTTAAAAAAATTAGAACTAGCATAAGCTAAAAATAGTCTGATAGCTTCTATTCTATCTATAAGAGTAAAAGTTTCATCAAATTCAATCCCTTATACCTAAGCATAACCTTTTACATACCAACCTGGCCTTGTTTCTTACTACTTTACCTTTTTCATTTAACTTGTTCTTATATACCCAATTTGTTCCAATCACATTCTTTCTCTTAGGCCTAGGAACTATATCCCAAGTGTCATTTCTTTTAATCTGATCAAGTTATTCATCTATAGCATAGCACCATTCCTTTTCCTTATTAGCTTTAATGAAGGTTTTTGGTTCATGAATAGCCAAAAAATCTTAATCAAATTGATCTTGATTAGACAAGAGTCTTATCCTAGTCTATATACTAGCATTCATATCACCAATGACTTGAGAAGTCAGATGATAAACTTGAGTTCTTCTTGAAGGAGCAATAGTATCAAGTTTGGTATCTTCTTCATCATCTTAATCTGATGTCTAGATAGATTGGTATTTATTTGTAGTAAGACTAATAGTTGGATCACATGACTTCAAACTAGGATTTTTGGTAGGACCACTTTCATCAACTCTCACATTATAAATTTCAATAATTTTATGATGTCTTTTATTGAAGCATCTATAAGTATAACTAATATAATAATGCCCAAGAAAGATACCTTCATTAGATCTAGAATCAAACTTGCCTAGATTTTATTGATCCCTTCTGATGTAACACTTACTTCTAAACATTCTAAAATATTTGAAATTTGTATCTATATTTTTTTCATAGTTTATAAGGGGTTTTGTCCTTATTCACTCTAACTTGGACATATATTAAGAATGTAGAATAAATTACTTGTAGCCTCTTCCCAAAAATGATTAGACAACTTGGCATCTTGAAGTAGAGTTTTAGATATACCCTGAATTATTCTATTATTTATCTCAACTACTCCATTTTATTATGGAGTTCTAGTAGCTGAGTATTGTCTTTTTATTCCATGAATATCCCAAAACTCATCAAACTCATTAGACAAGAATTATCCACCTCTATCTAATCTAATACACTTGATCTTTAATCCTTTTTCATTCTCAATAGGA
>JARHVA010001550.1:2657500-2800000 GCA_037957365.1 Torreya grandis
TCACCTAATAGGGGGAGAATATTTATCATTGCTTGGACTTTGATTAGTCATTTATTATAGTACAAGTTGATATGGGTCGATATCACATTTAGTGTTGAGAAAAAATTGTCAACATTTGTTGGACATCAGTGAGATGTGAAATACACAATATGAATTGGTCACTTTGATTGGTTTATGGGTGGAGCCTTATATATATCAGTGTAGTTAGATAGGATTTGATTATGTTCTACTATAGTATGTTATAATGATGATAGGGGATGAGTAGGCTTTGATTGTGATCATTAGCCATTTTTTTCAAACTTGTAGGGGAGGGATTCTTTATGGAATGGCATTAGATTTTGATCAGTGCTAGAGGTATAGTGCACCACTTTCAATTACGATAAGTTTTTCTTGATGAATTTATATTCATTACTTCAGTTCTTTGATCTTATATACCCATATCGATCAAGGGGGAGTTTTTTGGATTTTTTATCTAAAGGTGTGTTATTTAGTTTTATTTATTTATTGGTTTTCGAGTAAGGTATACATGGTGGTTGATTTTATTTAACTAACTTATTATACCATAAGATTTTAAAGCTTACCTTGTACAAAAATAATAATATATGATTACATTGAATGTATGCTAGTATTATTCCTCCTATTTTGATTGTGATCATGTTGATCATTAGTAATATATTTAACTTAAATTGGTACTCATATGGGTTCCCATAGAAATAATGGAATTGTTAGGAAAAATTATGTTTCATTTGGGAGTAGAAAAGGTTAGTGTAAGATCAAGACTTGTATGATATAAAAGTTTTTATGATTATACTTCACACAAAATAAATGGTTTTTAAATCAAAGCTATGGTTCGTGAGATATTGAAATTTCAAATTTCAAGCAATATAGATTTGAGAGTATGGGGCCAATACCTTAGTAGTATGGCATAGGTGAAAAATACCTATATTATTTTTAAATTGATTTTTTTTTAGATTCATTTTTTATTTTAAAATTACAAATTGAAGCTTTGAGTTTCTAACATGCCTCAAAATAGAGCCACTTCATGTAGCTAGTTCGAGGAGGCCAAATCCCTAATTCAAGTTAGGAATGATGTTAGACTGATAAGTAACTAAAATAACTCTTAGGATTTACTATAAAAATGGATTTATATTATTTTTGTGTAGTTTAGTTGATTTTAGAAGGTATTTTTACTTTTATGCATCCTTGTCCATATTTGAGCACTCTTATCTAGACCTAATGTGTTGATGTATGAGTGACAACATTGTTGTCTAGTGTTACTATTATGAATAATGCACTAGTGTCAACTACTAATTTTTACTATAAATATATGTTGTGTCTATACTTTTTAAATTTGTGGATTGTGCATTAATTGGTATTTTATGTTGGTATTTACCTTATGTATGAGGATATGTAATGAAAGGATTATTGATGAGGTCAGATGATAGAGACTATGTATGGTCTACCTCTATTAGATGAGGATAGGTCCATTTTTGAGAGAGTTGGACTTAAATATGTAGGTTTTCTAGATATAATGACATATGATGTACATATGAGTGCATTAGCAAAGTAGTTGGATGCAGACACTTACACATTATAGTTTCAGATGGGTGAGATGATAGTTACTCTAGAATATGTCTAAAGGATACTCTATAATATGTCTAAAGGATACTTTAGATTATGATTACTAATAAGAGGGTAGTAATATAAGATGTTAGATGGATTGGTCCCATGGATAATGTTCATAGATATCTAGTTGGGTACCCTATGGATGATAGAATTAGAATGATTCTAATATCATATTATTTTTTATTATGTTACCTAATGTTCTGCAAGTGGAAGTTCTTGGCAGCTCTATTGTCTTTGTTCATAGTAGTGGATAATGGTGGTATGTCTATATCCTATAGGATGCACATGATCATCCAGGATATAGAGGATCATGGGACTATGTACTCATGGGTTAGTATTATACTTGCACACATATATCATGATTTGTATATATTTACATGTGAGGTGTTTGATGGCATCATTTGTTTGGATATGTTATTAAATTTTTGTTCCTATGATCACATACCATTTACTCAATTGGTCAGGATGTCATGGTGATTGGGCACATCCATACATGTTTAATATAATATGGGTGAGTATAAGGTAGGTACTTTATCATAATACCATGAACTATAGACATATACTAGATGATTTGATGATTGATTATATTATGTGGAGACATTATAGAGGGTTTATGGATGGTTAGAGGATAGGACACAACTTTTTTGGATTCATGTGAGTTGTTGGTTTTATGATAAGTGGTTAAATGTATTCAATTGTTTTAAGTATGATAGGTTAATATTATAGCTAGGGTATATCAAGATTTTCCCCCATCACCATGGGTATGGGCACATAATGTGTGGGATCTAATGAGACCAAGGGATAAGGGTAAACCATTTATGATAGATATATCTCCAATTCTAGAAAATGAGAGGGATCATGTGATAGAGATCCTAGTTGTAGATGATGTGGGATGTATTAATGTTTATATGACATAGTGGAGTTGAAATGTATGGGTTTCATTATTCCTAAGTGGATTAGTGGTTAATTATGATGTGTTAGACCTCAAGCCTATCATGGTAATTAGATGTATGGAACATTTTGAATTAGTTTGGTTAGTTACACATTAGTCATAATATCAATAAAATAGGGGCATTCCATGTAAGTGCAATAAATAAAATTAAATAAAAAATAAAATTTCAAAGATTTAAAGGTAACACAAAATTAGATTCTACGACAAATCTCATGTTTCAAAGGTTCACAATATGTTCAAAAGTTTTAAAGTAATCTATAAATCAAACACATGACAAATATGTGTACATTTATAAATTTTATGGGGGAAATATGGCATTTATATGCACTCACATTTCAAATACTCAAAGTTAATAATCATACACTTTTGAATGCATATGCATGACTATATGTAAAATAGTTATAGGTTTCATAATACAATTACAATCAAGCATATAGATGTATGTAAATATATATAATTTGGCATAGATTTAAGGGGGATGATATTTTTTCATACTCATATATACATTTTAGAATTTCAAAGTTACAGTTCAAAAGGCATGATATTTGTTCATGTTTTATCAAAATTAGGGTAAATATAAATTAATTTCCTAATTAAGATAAACTTCTATGCAAAATTAGAATATTAAGATATGCAATAAACTAATTATTTTTGATTTGGAACTTGTTTACATTTAGAAAGATGCTAGAATGTGTACATGTAAGTAAATAACTTATCTAGTAAATAGGAATGCAAGACTAAGACTGAGACTATAGATCTGACTATGTGATTGTGTGAGATGGCTATGAATTAGGAACAAGGCTTCACTAGATCTCTAGATGAGGCTGCATGAATCAGACCTAGGCACTCTATGTATTTATCCATGGTATAACATTTGATAAGGTTTTTTATGTCTATGTGAAAATTTACCTATGCATTTTGACTTGTAGGCTCTATGTGTGATATCTAGGTTGATTGATTTGGTTTAGAATCCTATATGTACCTTATTATTCACTTTTAACACTATAAAAGCCAAATTTTAAAATTTTCATGTGAAGGGATAAATTAAGAGCCTTTCTTCATATCAATACACTTTCATTATTATTATTCACATAGATGGTAGGAAATTTACTAATGTCAAAGTTATGTATTATTAAGAAATAAATTTTTGTTTTATATCATTTATTTTAGTTATTGGATATAAGATTCAACATTTAGATCAAACTAATGCATTTATAACATGCATAGGATCAATAAAATTAAGAGTTTTTTCTTCAAAATAGTTATCTCTTAATTTCTCATGTTATTTCCCATCCAAATGCATACAATAATGTGTTTGGAGTAGCATGGTTAAAATAAATAGGATTAATGATTGATAAAAAAAAATGTTACATATCATTGGATCGGGAGTGCAAGGTCATCTTCATTTCCAAAAAGATAACATAGTTAGAGAAAAGAAAACAAAAATAAAACATATTTTTAGCTAGTATACAAATAGATACAAGAAATGGCATATCAAAAAGGCATATAACATAATATGTATTAGAAAGGATAAATCCAAATATTCAATACCATAGTATGGATCAGTTGGTTTTACATATCCAAATAGAAAATAAGATAAGATTAGCATTCTACTATTTAAAAATCAAGATGATGATGATGATGATGATGATGATGATGATGATGATGATGATGATGATGATGATGATGATGATGATGATGATGATTATAACATTACAGATTGGTATGGTTCCAATTATACAATCCCTACATGTATCCATCCCCTTGATGAGATCCTTGGATTTTAATATCATCCATCCTAGTTTCTTTGCTAATTATACCATATATTCAAAAATACATTAAAAACTTCTATAAATTAAAAATTCTATGCATGATATGTGTTTTTCATTTTCATTAGTTTATGTGTGCTCAATATATATAGTATATTTTTATATCTAGTTTATATCGAATATGCTTCACAAGTGTACATGAGTGAATGAATAATATAAAGGTTTCCATTTTGATATGTAGTTGTATATAATGACACTATCTTAGACTCATAAATTATAAATAGACAAGACCACTCTAACTAGATAATAACACATTGCACTATTCTCCACCTCTGTTAGACTCATCCTAGTGAACATAAACTCTAAATTATTACATCCAAACAAGTCACACGCCTCCTACAACATCTTTATATCTCAACAATTTCATTGGGGGCATATTCTCACATAGGTTCTGCCATTATTTGGCTATCCCTATTATTCATACTTTAATTCAATACATTACATAAAATCTACCATTATTTCTCATTTACATTCACACTAATATATTATTGAATACTCAATTAGCTTAATATATTAATGTTACAAATTACTAATGTCTATCAATTCCATTTATTCATACATGCTTATCATGTTTTTCTTATTCACTTCATGTTTCATTTATTCATTGTTTGGATTGTCTAAATTTGAAATTGTCCTTATTTGTGGCTTTAAGCTTTATTATTGTATGTTTATGTGTGTGAGTGACACTTGAATATATCCCTTTTATGTGTCCCCTTGGGCTTCTCTTACATACTTTGTGTGTTATGTGTATATTCTAAATGTTTGTGTCATGGCCATGACACTTTTTTTATTAGTTTTCAATGTCATAAAGGACATCATGCATCTTACTCATCTTTTAGTTCCATGATAAAAATCATGCTTCCCTCCCTAAGTAGTCATATTCAACTTCTAGTATTTATATTTGGTTAATTGATTATTACAAGCTTAATTTTTAACATCTATTTCAACATGAAATTGTATATTAATGGCTATACATACATATTACATTATTATTTTGCTTAGTATATATATGATGATGCCATGATCTTACAATGTTATCATTACTATTCAAATTCTAATGTTTCAAATAACATATTTCACATAACTTTTTATTTTGAGTTAAGTTATTGTGCAAGATCCACAAGTCACATCAAAATAGGGGGCATACATAGTGTCTTGTATTTGAGACTAACCTCTAATATTATTTTAAATATACATAAAATTGTATGTTTTTCTTAGATGATTATAATTTAATCCTAATTTACTTAGAAAGTACTTTCAAAAAACAATGCTCAATTTTAACACATTGTTGTCCCAGCAATTAGAAAATAATAGTTTCTATAATTATTATAATTTCATCCTATCTACAAATTAATTCCATCATTTCTTAGAATATATTTTAGGTTTATACAAAATTTTATCTCAAAGTTTACTTAGATCGGGGGCATCATGTGTGTCACATATTATAGGTTATTATTATCCATCAAATATACACCCTTTAGAGGGTAGTTCAAGCCTTCTAAATTTGATGAAACATGGAAACACCTCAAGGTTTTGGGTACCCTATTGGAGAGGTTAATCTCTATGTTAAAGGGATAAATCCCTCTGATGTATCAAGTAGGCTCTATCATGATATTAGTTTTCAAATAAAAGGGAGAAAGATGAAATAAAAAAAATGGGGTGATATACCAAATATGTGATCTCTACCAATCAAATTCATGTGAACTTATAGATTAATAAAACTAACCTTACATACACTATCCCTAATCTGAATCTCTCACATGAGTGTTTTAATGTGAAGGTTGTGATGGTTTCTTAGGATAGGATGAATAATCAAGAGGTATTAAATTACATTAAAGGATATATAAGCTCACTTAACCTTTACAACACACTTATATACTTCACCTGAACTAAAAAATAATCTTTCAAGCTACATCTAGGTGTTAGAAAAGGACAACATACCAAGGAAGACAAGTCAAATCACTTGACAAGATCAACTATAAAACCAAAACACACTAAGTAAAATCATAAGGAAGGTAAAACTAGTTTAAATCTCACTAATAAAAGGCATAAAAATGGGTATGGATTCACCATACCTAGGTAGAGGATACAAACTTAGCCAACTAAGGCTCAATATATAGTAAAAGTGACAGAAGAATAGAAGGGCATAAGAGAGAGAGTTGAAAAGTTTATCATGAGTTACAAATAAGAGAGGAGTTATTAAAATGTATAAATAGGTCCTAAATTCTATGTGTATCTCTTATAAATATGTTCCCATGCTCCAAGTGGCATAGGAATTAGAATGTTTGCTTGACACCTTGACTAGCTCTCCAAAATTACCCTTTGTTTTAGATTATTGAATGATATATGTAATTATTGATGGTTATATCATGTTGATTTAAATATTTTCTCTACTCTTGACACCTCTCAATTGATCTCTTTAAGTTCTCTTTGACACATCACTTTATTCTCTTTCTAGGTGTCTAGAAGATGATTCATCTCCTTAGGCCAATCTTGCATACAAGTGTCAAAACTTGAATTCATCTTCTTCATATAACCTTATCTTCATATATTTACTATTAAACTCATATTAGACCTTTAAAAATTCATTTGGAAGTTTGAAACTAGCCCCAAGAACTTGTTCAATTCCAAAAACTCCAATTAGGCCTCATTCTTTGTAGCCCTAAAATCATGTGAACCTCCTTATGTAGATATTTTTACAAATAATAATAATAAATTTAATGAATATTATAGGACCCATTATTTATTTACATTTCTATTCCAAGTTTTAGGATCAAAAAGTGAGTGGAGGTATCCTTTTGTTATTTCTCTCTCTTAATTAGATCTCAATTAAGCCTCCCTATCTAGAGACTAAAATTTGACTCTACAGGATACCCACACATGTGAAACCTCAAATAAATGTGTGATTAATTTTTATAACCCATTTAATATCATAAATTTTTAATTTGATCTTTGGGCACCTTTTACAAACCTTCCAAGTAGCTTAAAATAACCTTATTTAGGCTATTCCATATAGTTTCATACCTATAAGTATAAACCAGTGGCATGGGGTGATTATAAGGAGAATTTTGGAAATTTTTAAATTCATTTATAATTTAAAACTATCCATTTTTGGTGTTTATAAACACCATCTCCTCAATTGGGTCATTCTGGCTCTCCTAAGCAACCTGAAAGTGTCTTAGGATCTTAATAATGGTTCATATAGTAAGATCCACCAAATAAATAAATAATTCCCAAATATGTAAGTTAATGAACATATATAACACCTATAAACTAATTTTTCCACCATTCATCTTGTCAAGAAAGATATGAACAATTTTAGGAGACCCTTGGCTAGTAAGATGTGTGTTTGTGAGGTCTAGAGAGAGATGTGGCTTATATGCGATGTTCTAATTTTGAATTTGAGTTTAAAATTACATACATATGTCCATGAAATCCAAATTTACTCTCTCCAATTATTATATTTTTACATCCCTTCTTTAAACTCTTTGCACACACCACTAGTTGATACCTAGGGTTCTCAATCCAACTTACACAAAATACCCTAGTTGACTATGTTTTCTCTTTTCTCCCACTATCAAGGATATATGAATTCACGAAATTATTGTCCATGCTTTTCACCATATATTCATGGTTCTCAAGGTTTCAATTCAATTCCAACTAACCATTTTCATTTGATTGCCCTTATAAGTCTGCCTGTGTTTGATTTTAAGCTTCTTTAGCATGAACAGGGTTTCCTAGTTTATTTCAATTATTCCTTAAGTATAAGGGTTATGATGGGATAATTTAATCACCATAAAATAATATTAAAATATCTTACTTTCCCTCAGTCCTCCTATATACATTTAGGCCTCTTTATATAAATAAATACCTTTCAAATACTTAGGTAGGATTATGTAGAAATCCTCTTGACTATGCAAGTAGGGGTTTCTATTACTTTGGCTATTAGGTTTGAGAATCAATATGAGATTATATATCCTCAATAAACCATCTTAAAATATTTTACCTTTCTCTCTGATACTTCTAACCTCCCTAGTTAATAAAAACTTTTCATGAGGCAAACAGAGTTGTGTGAGACTTGTTGAGTAGGCAAGGTTTTAGGATGGCTTATAGAAAATTAAATTTTATTTAAACTTTATTTCAAGTTTGATACCATAAAATGATTTTATAACTTAATCCTAACTTTACTAATATAAATCCCCATACTTTTCATGAACTCTTTCCTTCTTTTAGGATTGGAACTAGCTTGCTCATCGAGTAGACTTGTAGATGATGATTGAAGAAGTCTAAGTGCATTCTTGGGTTGAGAACTTCCATTTCCAATATAATGATAATTTACATGGATTTTTGATATTTTTTACCTAAAACCTTCACATATTATCCATAATACTACCCTCACAATCCTACACCATTTAAAACTACCTTTTCAAAAGTTGGTTGTAGGTGTTGATTTGAAAAGAGTTTGAGCATTGTAACTTGGAAGCAAATATTGAACTTTGTTATGGAACTTTAAAAATATCCAAAATCATTAAGGTCTCTTTATAACTTTATAAAATGTTTAATTCCTCTTTTTATGGCATTTTCAAACCTTTCATCCAATTGCTTGTACCCTCTTTCTCTTAACTACATGTATACAACTATAAGTGGCCATTTTGGTGATTAGAGTGTTAAATCCATAGAGTGTGACCTTATTTAACTAGGTTATTGAAAAATTGAAAGTGGATAATCCTAATTATATGTATCCTCTCATTGTATTACAAGTTCCATATAACATTTTTAGAGCATTTCATAACCTCTATCTTCACTATCTCCCTACACAGTCCTGTGTAAAAGCATTAGGCTTATTTATTTTATCATTAACTCTTTTTTGAATTCAAATGTCTTGGTATATTCATTGGTATATGAAATTTTTCAGAATTAATTAATAACAATTATTTTATTCTTATGTTTTCAACTTTAAACATTGACACACCATTAGATTTCTATTAAAGTTGTAGACCGATAAGTCTACAAACCTATAGGTCTGTAACCCTATGTTTTGGTATTTAAAAAGTGAAAACATAGTTATCATGATCTAATATTTTTAATCCTTACCATAAACAATTTATCAAGGATTTATAACTCTCAATTTATTTGAAAATGCATATTTATACCCACGTAATTCATCCTATTATGCAGGCAACACTAGAACACAGTCCAAAAGGTGAATGATGGTGTGACCCTTTTAAAACTAGTATGTAATTATTGGATGATAATAATGACTTTAATGGATTTATAGGATATTATAATACAATTTATGATCACTTGGATACATTATTCTATGTGGAGAAATCTAAAACACAAAGAAACATACTTGTACCATGAAAAAGAGTAGCTTTTCTTGCCAAGAGACCTCCCACACGTGCCAACCTAGTGGATGAGCATGTAATATGGTTCCATATACCTCTTAGTAAATTTTCCAATTGTTCTAATTCAAATAAAAATCTCACACTTTCATCAGAGTTAAAAAAAACTTAGCCTATGGGGATTTAAGCCTCAAAAAAGTAATTTACATCCTTATTAATTATTCATAAATCTAAGGATCTCAATCTAATGAAAAATTCTAAAAATTATAATCCCATATTGGTCCTAAGCTTTTTATAAAATATTAGCCCCCAACTCCACGTATATGGCCTGTACCATTCATCTAAATTTAGCCTTCATAAACTTGTGAAGGGAGATAGTTTAGTGCATCTATGGGACCTAAAAATTGATCCAAGGATTTAATATGACCTTTATAATATGAAATAACACTTATAAACTATTTTTAACTATAATTGATCTCAGCAAGTTTGTAAAAGTCTCTTAACTCCTCTCTTAAGCATTGAATTTCAAGATTATGACATTTATCTGACTTGATGATAGGTGTGGTAGTTATGTAACTACTCTAGGGTCATTTTAAGGTGTATTTTAATTATTTTTCACTTGTTTATATTTTAAATACAATAAAATTAGGTAAAAATCACCTTTTCCTTATAAAACACTACCTTAAAGTTTACCAAAGAACCTTAAAGTCTCCAAACATGAATGAAATGTTAATAGAAGGTTATTAGAGCATGAAATTACTTTGGGAAACTCATAAAAACCTATTATACCCCTTTACCAAGCCTCATATATCCATGACATGTCTAGACCACTGCAAGGCTATAATACGACTTTACCTTAATTTCTCCAAATTAACCTTAAACAATACTAATAAGGTTTTCGAAAGACTTTTAGGTACCATCTAAGGAATGACAAGACCACATACAAGTTTTTAAAATCCTATGAAAGTTTCAATTTAGAGGAGGTTGACCAATTTTGACTTGAGGTCAAAAAAATTCAACAAACTAGTGATTCACAAGGGTAGTATGCCTACAATGTTAATAGACTAGTAGCCTTATCTTTTCATTAGGCAATGGAGTCATTTGCACTCAATTTCAGACTTGACTAGACCTTGACCATGATAAGACAATCTGATTTGACATTCAAACACACACACAAAATGATAATAAGACATAAAGTAAAGAACAAGATACACACATGTTTTATCAAGCACTTAGGGAACACAATAACAGCATAAACAAACTAACCTAAAAATAACTACTTCTTGGATCAAAAGGGAAACTTGTAATATCTCTTGCTCCATGAAATGAAGGATGACATGAAACAAGTTTCCACTTAAGCCTTGCTCTTGTTGTCTTCATCTTATTTTTGAATGTAACTCCCATTAGAATGTTCTCAAAATAAGTATTGGAAGATGCAAACCAATCACCTATGAAGGTGAATTCATATTATGCCTCAATAACCGTCTTGTACTCTTTCTTGATGTTTTTGCTTGTCTCAAACATATCCATCTCTTTGACTTATAGGAGAAGCCTCAATCATGGTACCTTTGAGATTGTCATGTTGTCCTTCAAGAAGAAATGCATCTTCAAGAGCATCTTCAAACTATCCAACAATGGGTGTAGGCTCTTTAAGAGCCTCAAAATCATTACATATATCCCAATACTCTTTCCATAATTCCTTTAGTCCATGAAGGTAGTAGTAGACTTGTCTTCTATTGGTTTTTTAAATTCAAACTCTTAATCATCTTCAAGAGTGTCATAGTCATCATAGATTGCTCCAACATTTATATGAAACTCTTTTTGGTGTTTTTCAAGACATGTTTTCTCAATATTAAACTTACATTCCTCATCAAAAATCTCACTTTTCTCTCCTAGAGGTGTTAACATCTAAGGACTTTCATATTCCTTGAAAATGTGAAATAGGTCTACCACATGTCACTCAAATCTTCTTGAACCTATTCATGAGACTCAATAAACTCACTCATTATGATGTTCCTATCAAAGGCCTTTTCTTCCATGTTTTGATCAACCTCTTCATTATCCAAGGTAACAATCTTGGCATTCTCTTCATTGGAAGATGCAAACTAATCTAGATCATCTCTTTCTTCATTAAAGGAGATTAATTTATGTTTTTCTTCAATAAGGGAAGTTTTTTCACTAAATATTTCACCCTAGAGAAATTTATTCAAGATTTGGACAATATGGAAACATTTCTAGGTATGTGGGTGTACCTATATTGTAAATTAGCCTCTAGATTTAGGGGATAGCTCCCTAAATATATTGTACAATTCTTATCACTTAAATTATTGCTCATTTATGGGAAAAAGAGTTAGATAATGCATAAATTGAACCTACTCTAAATGAGGTGATGCACCAAAAATGTCTTCCACATGACCATCATAATTCTACCATGATGAAACAAAACATATAGACTAGTCTCTAAGTCTTAATGGGTTATAACATGAGAATTTCAATATAGATATGAGATGTGAATAGAAACACAAGTAAAATGAACTAGAGGTCATATTACACACTTCAAGGAAAATTTTACACTTTAAAATATTTACACACTAGACTACACTCTATATGACCTATTAGACTAGGAACTCTTTCTCAAATATGAAAGGATAAGGAAGGAAGGATAGATAATTATCACTTCTTATCACCATACATCACTTACAGACTTAGATAATTTTTAAAAACTTATAAATAGACTTTAATTAATGTTCAAATTCAAAATATAACATCAATCCAGTAGGGATTCACCATATATAATATGGTATCTCTTTTTTATAAGGGCCAAAATGACAACTACTTATAGCATTTGAGAGAGAGAAGTGGGAAACATGAAGCCCAAAAGGGAATAAAAGTAGTTTAACCCATTTTGAACTATAGTTATAACCACTTATACAAATATTCTCATTTAATCTTCCTAATTGATTTTGCCTACTTCTATTGGTTGCACAGTTACATTATTTTTTCATTCATGCTCCTTAATGGTTGCAATAGTATGATTAATTTGTTATGATCTAGGTCATATAATCAATGTAGTTTTAATCCTCATATCAATATGTTAGGTATTTATCTTGTTGCTCACTTCTCCAAACTAGATTTGTCATGGTGTGCATGGTGGAGAGAAGGGGTCTTTTTCATGTAGTTAATCTTACTGATAAAATTGTTTTGGTCTATGTGTATGCCTTTGTGGCATCCCTTGAAAGCTAGCTCCTATTCTAACTTTATTATGCTTGAAATTATCGCCATGTTCATAGGTATACTATAGATATAAAACCAATCTCAAACTAGTAGTTTACCTATTAGGCATAAATAGACTATGAATAGGTAATTCTTCTAATAATGGAAAACATAGTCATTGAATGAACCCTGCATAACATAAAAACGTTGAACTAGAGGTCCATATTAAACTCCAATGGTAGTATTTTGTAACCTTTTTTCTTGATTTCATCACTATTTATTTTTCATGGCATTCCAAAGAGCTTTAATGGTGACAAATATCCTTTGAAAAGCCTACCCTAGCTTGACCTTGGTCATGTGTTTGACCCCTAAGAAATCCCTTTAATTTGATTGGTCATTGATACCTGACTTATCTCATTGACATATTGACCTTTGATCACTCTATTGATCATGATCTATACAATCAAGAACAGACCATCGATCTTGCCTTTTAAATTGTCAATTTTGTCTAAGCTTACACCATATGTCAAACACATATTGATTCTTGGGATTTGCTATCAATCTGTCAACTTCTACACTTGTGCCATGTGTTAACATCTCAATATCCTTGACTATTTTACTCATCATGTACCATTAGATCAAGATGTATGATCAAGTGAGGGCTGTTAAATCTACTATGACCCACCGTTTAAACCCAAAATGATAACTCATGAGCTTAAAATTGATGTTCATGCTCCTATGAAATGATGTTTGCATTACCGTTATTGATGTTTACATGATCATCATTGATGTTCATACAACCATCAAATTTAAGCTCCAATGGATTTCTCTTTGCTATATCTTAAGTTTGACATCTATGCAACCATCAAATACATTCATGAGCCTATCAAATGATGGGCATACAGACATTAATTTTAATCTCCAGTGGTAATTTTAAAATTAAATAGTTATTTTTTTAGCCTAAATTTGATGTTAGTAAAAACTTTCCACTATGAAATTCCATCTTTAGAAGCTCATAATTTAAGCCAAAAAGTTCACACGGGCATGAAATTTTTTTGAGGATGATCCTAAGAAGTAGAATTATAATTTTATTTGATTTATTAGTTGTGTGAAGATTTTGAGTGAAGATATTATACATAATTTGGCTGGTCCATTTACTCTTACATGATGTCCTAGTGACAATCTAGTAAAAAATGGCTAAGTATGGAAACTTAGCAAATTTTGTCTAAGGAGCCAACTTTGAACATGCATAGCTTTTATCACTCTTTGGTGGATAACCTAAAACTTAGTGGATATCAATGAGGGACTAAACTAGACAAACCCATATGATCACTTTTTTCCTAAGACTACCACACATTTGAGATATGGCCTCATTAATATGCTCACTCAACTCTATTTGATCTTCTTTGCAAAGTGGTTATGGAAACTTAGCAAATTTTATTTGAGAGGCCAACTTTGAGTCTTCATATATTTTTTTATGCTTTGTCATATGACCTAAAAATTAAAACCCATGTTCTTGGGACTAATTTGATCACACCCATGTGACCAATTCTCCCTAACTTGTCCACACATGGAAATGATAGCATCAACAAACTACCTACTTAGAATTTCTACCAGTAGACCCAAAATGCCTAGATTAACACAATGAAGAACTAGATGAATGTTATGCACTCTCATGCTCATCCTAATCACTCTTGGAATCCCATAAATTCTCTTCAACACTATACATCTACTCATACTTTAACAACCTAATCCATGCTTTAACTACATTGATCACCATAAAGGCCTAGCACTTGCATATATGACTCTAAAATGGTCCCTTAAACACCAAATGACATAAGGACCAAGTTATATTGTGATTAAACCATAATGTCATAGAAAATGATGTCAAAAAAGATACAACATACCCTATGACATTATAAAAATCCCCTATATAATATCCTAACTATAGGGGGGTTGACCCATTTTGGACTGAGGTAAAAATGGTCAACATTCTTGGTAATTTCCAAAGGGTGGCATACTTGTTATTCCATGACTAGTTACCTAATCCTTTTCATTGAGCTATGGAGTCACATGCATAGTAGGTTTGACACATAAACTACCTTCAAAAACACACTAGATAATAGAAAACAATAGGGACAAAACACAAAGTATGAAACTAAGCAAAATAAACTTGTGTTTACGATCACTTATTGGTACACAACACATAACAAAGGAAACACACACTTGTTCTAATATTTATAAAATATACCTTTAGAAGTGAAACATTTGATCATACCTCAGGTAGGGTCAAAAATGGTTCCCCTGGCATCTTTATCATTCCATGAAGGTAGCCTAGCATGAGGAGCATGCTCATAACCAATCACTTACATATGTAGGTAATCAAAAGGCCTATCAACTTTGAATCTTCTTAGGTATAAAAGTGAGTTTTATGGGACTCTCATGAATGATATTTATTTCTCTCTAAGATCCTTTGTTATATCTACAATCTTCTTGGTCGTTTCCATACCTAATATGCATTCCTCATATTGTAGAATAGGAATGATGACAGTTACTCCAACATTTCTATCTTCTTGCATAGGATATGTTTGATGCTTTGGATTATTAATTTTATCCTTATGATCTAACCTATTTAAACATGGATTGATACCAGATGGATCTCCCAACTATCCTTTAGGCATAAAAACTTTTGCTTTGACCTCACTAGGTCCCTCTAAGATTATAAGCTTTTGAATAGCAAGTTGATGTCCATCTTCCTTAACAACATGTTCTTGTCTTTCATACTTTATAGAACACCTAAGAGCTTGCTCATTAGTTTCATCAATAAATGCATAAGACATAAACTTATTATAAGAAGAATAAATATTTCCAATCTTATCAAACTCTTGACATATGGCTTCAAATCTTATCCATAAGTCAACCTCTTCTTCTTCATGAGTGTCATCATCCAGAGTATCTTCATCAATAGCAAGAAATAACAGCATACTACCCACTATGTTTCTTAATTATATTCATAAATCTATGATTATCATACTCATGAATCATATAGTTGCACTCAATAGTATGATAATGTTTGACACTTACCTTGGCTCCTTTAAATGGCTACTCATACATGATGTAAGTCCCAAGGTTAGTCTACTTAAATTATGCATAAGGATCATGTCCATATGTATCTACACCATATTAATCCATGAACAAATTATAATTCCTTTAATTTTATAATCTCCCCCATCAACATCAGGCTCCTCCTTCTCATGAACAACACAATTCAAGTTATAACTCACTTTAATTTAAGGCTCAATGTGAAAACTTACAAAATGTTATGTCTTAATTATCACCTTGGCCTTATATCTTGTTATAAAATATAATAAGTACTAGTCAATTGAGAGATAACCACTTATCCTGGTTTTGAAGTCCCTTGATAGGTAGATTGCAAAGTAGGTTGGGAGCTCAACCACAACTATGTCTTTCAAGATAGGAAAACTAGGATAACCATGTAAGAAAAAATTCAAGACTTTAATTAGTCCTACTATCTTATTAGGTGTACCATCTAATTGAATGACCCCTTTATTATGTGTCTCATATTTCATGCCTAGCTTATTAGCTATAACTTTGGGCATAACAGAAGTAAAAGCTCCACTATCAACTATGAAGTTATGTACCAACTTGTCACCTATGATGAGGGTGAGGTAAAATGGTGGATATTTCTCATCCCTAGTTGATGGTTCAAAAATGTTAATAGGGTAATTTTCAAGATAAAAATTGTCATGAATTTGATTTTAGGGTGAGACACTAGTAGGGATAATAGATAACTAATTTTATAGGAGCTCTTTTTTACTAGGCATATGAAGAACATCCCAAAGAAAAATGGAAGTCTTAATATTATTACAAGACTATAAAAATTTTAAATAAGCCATAACTAATATATCTTGGGCTCTTATAGGTAGAGGATTATTTTGAACTTGAGGAATAGGAGTAGACATTACCATATTTTGACTTGATGGGGATGTAGAAGCTTTTAGAACTATTAAACTTATATCTTCATCTTGTTACCTTGCAATAAGATTAGATGAGCCTATGGGCATGCTACTACCACCTCCTAGAGCCTTCCACTTGGCTCTTGTACTATCTACAATAGAGGCTCCTTGATTTAGCATAGAAGTATCTTCAACCAAAAAATTATTGAAGATCTCTCCTTGAGGTTTCCAACCCTCATTAAATTGCATCATTACCTCATCCTCATTTAATAGGAGGGGAGTAACAACTTTTTGAGACACCATATCTTGTTATCCATTCTAATTGGCATCCATAAATTGTTCTTGATACCAATCTTATCCTTTCACCAAATTTTTATGAACTGGTACCATCTCCCTTGCATTGGTGGTAGAGCTAGGATTATATACATTGGTAGGCCTACTGGGATTAGGCTGCCATTAGCATCTTCCTCTCCCATATTGTTGAACATATTTATATTTATAAGTATATGAATTTTTATGGACACCTTGTTGCATACTTTCTTTCCTATTTTGATCCTCTAAGTCTAGGAACTTTACTTTCTAATCAATGTTATTTTTTGTTTGCCTAGGAGCCACCTTAGTTTTGGTATTGGCATTAGGAACTTGGTTTACATATAAATTATTAGCAAAATCATGATACAAAGAAGGCATAGACACTTTAGGTGTAAATATTCAATTTTGGATGAGATTATATTCATCTTTGATAGCAAGCTCATATGCTTCAAAGAGGCTGGATCCTCCCATAGATTGAAGCATGATAGCAATTTTAATCCCAGTGGCTCTCAAGTAAGTAGGGAACATAAAACTAGTAGTTGGTCTAATAGGAGGAGGCAACCTATGCCAAGTATTATTAAACCTTTCATAGAAGTTATTCATTGTTTCTTTGGGTCCCCTTTTTATCATGTTGATTTGATATATGAGAGAATCATGGTCACTTTGATTTTTAAATTTGGTAGTTAACAATAATCTAAACTCATCCCATGTTGTGATGCATCCATCTTTTATAGTCTTATACAAATGAATAACCTTTCCTTTAAGGTAAATAGTTAGGATTATAATGTAAATGTTCTCTTTAAAAATATTTTGGAAACTATAAAAGTTAGAAAAATCTCTAATGTGCTCACTATGTGTGACATGACTCTCACCATTGAATGTGGGCATACCTTTCATAGCATTAGGAGGAATGAAATCATATACTAGAAGTTGAATTGGATTATAAGTATTTAAGGTAAGGAAGGCATGAGATATATCCATGTCTTATTCTTCTTCAAGATCTTCAAACTCTTTAGGATCCTTAGCCTCTTCATCCTCTTCCTCTCTAGCAAAATCTACTAGTTTCTAAAAGGCAGATTAGGTTATGGATATTGAATTTCAAGAGGAATTTCAAGTTAAATAGGTTTGTTAATAGGATTAGATGTTCTATAATAGGATGACCTATTAATAACCATGAATTATGAGGGTATTTTTATTATAAAACAAATGCCCTTGAACCAAATTTACCATAAAGGAGTTGCCAAATGTTGAGTAGTACACCAATTTATAGTTGATGTTGTAAAGACCAACATTCACCTTGACAAGTTGTCTTGAAAAAAATGGGTCCCATCAAGCTTTCAAAAACTATTATCACAAAATATTTTACCCTATAAGAATTTGTTAAAGATTATTATATATTTTTGTAACATGGGAACATTTCCAGGTATGTAGGTGTACCTATATTGGAAATGAACCTCTAGATTTAAGGGCTTCGTGAATATATTATGCAATGATTATGACTTAGAATATTACTTAATTATGGGTAAAATAGTTAGATAATGCATAAATTAAATCTAATATAAAATATGTGATGTACCAAAAATGTCTTCCACATGACCATCATATTTTGACCATGATGAAACAAAACATACAGACTAGTCTCCAAGTCTTAATGAATTCTAACATGAGAATTTAAATATAGAAGAAAGATGTGAACAAAAACAGAAGGAAAATGAAATAAAGGGTATATTTCAAACTCTAAGGACAATTTTACACTTGAAAAAATTTACACACTAGACTACACTTGATATGACCTGTTAGACAAGGAACTATTGCTCAAACATGAAAGGATAAAGGAAGAAAGGATAGAGAATTATCACTTCTCATCACCATACATAACTTATAGACTTAAATAATTGTTTAAAACTTATAAATAAACTTAAATTAATATTCAAAGGCAAAATATGACATTATTCCAATAGGATATCACCATACATGGTGTGGTCTCTCTTTTTTATAAGGGCCAAAATGGTAGCTACTTATAGAATTTGAGAGATAGAAGTGGGAAAAAAGAATCCAAAAAGGGAATAAAATAAAATAAATTCAACCCCCTTTGATCCATAGTTTCAACCACTTCTATAGATATGCTCATTCAATATTCTTAATTGATATAGACTACTTCAAGTGGTTACATAGTTACATTGTTCTTTCATTGATGGTCCCTGATGGTAGCAATAGTAGGATCAAATTGATCTAAGATGGGTCTTAGAATCAATGCAGTTATAATCCTCAAATCAATATATTAGGGATTTATCCTAGTGCTCACTCCTCCAAATTGGTTTGGCATGGTGTGCATGGTGGAGATAAGGGGTCCTTTTCATATAATTGGTCCTACTAATGAAACTGTTGGGGTCTATGATCTAGGAATTTGACTCAAGAGAGTATGGTTAGTATGGTCTTAGTTCTAAAATGAAAAAAAAATGAAGTAAACACACTAATAGCATAACATATCTAGGCCTAGACACTAAGGAGAGCTTAGTTAACAAAATCAAAAGACAAACATAACTAAAAATCAAGGAATGAAAACACAAGACTTCCTTCACCTTCCTTGGATGCTACAAATGCCTTTAGAATAGTGGCTTGCTTAGATTGTGCTCATGAAGTCCTTGGAAATGGAAGCTTGGATACCTTTATCTCTCTTTGGAACCTTTGGCTTATGGCTTAACTTGGCTTGGAATCAATTTGGCATGGTAACACTAATTTCTTGAAGCTTTTGGAACCAATTTGGCATTATAACTTTGCATCAAAAAAGTTGCAAAATGATGTTCTTGACCTCTCTATTTATAGATTTTTGGATTTGATCAGAATCAACCTTAACCATTCATCTAAATATTGAGATGTGTGGTTGAGTATTAATTCAATTTTTAGAATTAAGTTTGTAATTATCCTCATCATGAAATTGGAAGAAGGGGTAACTAAGAGGTATGGAGGGCATCATGGAAGGCATTGATGAGGCATGGAGGCCATAAATCTTGATATTTGTGGTATTTATAGCCTAGGGATGTCTTCTCAAGAAATGAGGTCACTTGATATAGATATTCAATATTAATTCTAAAAATAAGTATTCAACAATTTTCCATTAAATTCTTAATTAGGCTTTGATTTGGGTTAATTAGCTCTTAAGCATGATTAAGCACTTTTTGCACAAATTACCCAAATTGATCAGAATACCTTGTTATTGGTCCAAATTTTGACTGGATTATAATTGGAAAGCAATGTCAAATGTGTTGGGTGCATATTCCCATTTAGGATGTTTCTAACAATAAATAATAAAGGCACAAGTCTTTTGTAAAATATTTGATAGGGAAGAGTAATCTAGAGCACCCAGGTGCAAATTTGGTATTTTGACTCAAAATGATTTGATCAAGGTTAACTAGCCCATAAATTGCATTCCCTCATTTAGTGATACCCTAGCCAAAATTGGCACTTGAATATGTTAGTTTCACATCATTTATCATGTTTTAGCATTTTTAGGCCAAATTGTGCATTTTGGGTAGAAATTGGTCAAAATCTTGATTGAAGGTTATCGATGGCCATATTTAGGTGTCTAAAATTTGCCCCTATTTGGGAAGACATTGTAAGCTATAAGCATAGTAACATCTTCTCAAATAATGAAAAGGTCCTATATACCTAAAACTATAATGATGATAAACTAATTATGTGATGCCCCCTCAAGGGAATGATTGGCACAAGCAGGTCAATAAATAGTCCCTCTAAAAGAAAGAAGCAAAATGAGGGGACCAAAGAAAGGAAAGATGATGGGGTGAAAACACAATGATATTTAAAAATTAGTCAAAATCATTGAGAATACAAGTGGGATGGTGTATAATGGATTGCCCAAAGGTGGTTATAAGCATTGTATCCTAATAGTGGCAATGTGGTATGATAACATAATGATTTTCCCAAAGGTAGTTATAATCATTGAAAAGATGGAGTTGCCCTAGTTAGGATAGACAAGCAAGAAAATAACATGCCCATGTATAGGTAGAAAAGGTATAGTGGTGACAACATAATGATTTGCCCAAAGGTTCTTATAATCATTGAGAAATATATGTGGGATGGTGTGTAATGATTTTCCCATAGGTAGTTATAATCATTGGACCTCGATTATGGCAAACATGATAAACTTGGTTGGTGATGATGATAACTTAACATAGAGGGTAATGATGAATTGGGATAACCTACTAGTAGGGAGATGCTCATCTGAATGAATAAAGGTTGAAATTCTTTCATGTTTAATTACTTTGTTTGGGATATGATTAGGATGGAAATGAGATGTCAGTTTTGAAGAGATGCTACCATTACTGAATAGACTTTTTAAAGCTGAGGTTTATTGTATCATGTATAACATCATGAGGACCTAGCTGAAATATGCATGAAGACTAACTCCCACGATCCAATATTCAATAGAAAATAATGCACTAATTATAAAATCCATGATGAGAATGTGGACTTATGAATATGGATAGATTCTTGTATAAGTGTGGGCAAGGAATCCCCCAATGAACACACATAACTAAATCAAGGAAACAGTGCTGAAAGCAAAAAAATAGGTAGACAAACAAATAACATAAATAGAAATAAACAAACAAACAAAATAATAAAAACCCTATGAATATTGCCCCTAGAAAATAGGAGACAACTTAATAAATGAACAAAATGGGGGAATAGAAAAAATGGAAGGGGGTGGCTGAGCTGTCTCCATATGCGCTAGGCAAGTGGATGATGCCTACATAGTTCTATGGATGTAATATACAATAAAAAAAAGTTTAGGCCAAATGTAGTTCTCCCAAGGAATGGGAAGAATGTGATAACTGATGAAAAAAATCAAATGGATGTGATAAAAGAAGAGGAATGGTCTTGCAAAATAGCAAGTGTATGAGAGAAAAAGGCCAAAAAGGATGGGAAAACTAAGTGACAAGTGATTTTTTTCAACTTAGTAAGGGTTCCTATAATCTTTAAGGTAAAGAAATGGTCAATATTTTTTTCTTTTCTAATTATTTTTAGAATTATTTTGGAGGTATCTCAACTTGATCAAGAATGATGAGACACCAAATGGTTCAAGCTCCCAAAATGATGAGAGTGTTAAAACTTAGGTTGCTCACAAAATGGTGAGAGTGTGGCTTAGGTTACTCATAAAATGCTGAAAGCATGGGAAAAAGGGTGATTTAGCTGACCTCAACAAGTATTGAGCACTGCCTACATAATCCTAGAGTAGGACCTCAAGTCACTATAGTTTCACCCTTACAATGGAGGAATTCAACTAGTGCAGTAGCTAATTCAAACAAAATAGGCACAATTGGTAAAAAGGTACATCATGGCATAGGAAGTGGAAAGTTGGTACATCAAGGCTTAATGTTGCCCCTAGTTTTCCCATAGGTAGTTCTAACTAGGACACAACAACATAGATCAATGGTACTAATTTTCTCAAAGGTGGTTATAATTAGTAGCAAGACTGGTGATAAGAAAGGACTAACAAATGAAGGATGTAACTACCAAAAATTCTATCAAACTATCCCAAAATATTATCCTTATCTAAAGTACTTTAAATAACTGATGAACAAATTAGATACCTTGATGCTACAACTACATATTAAATGGCAAAAACCAAGGTCAAATGGGCTAGGATTTAGAACACACTGGGTTGGTAAAATGGAACTAGAAAGTGGATATGGAAAAGAGATATATAAGGATGGTATTTGTATAAAGAATAATAGTGACAAAATGGCATAATTAAAATACTCCTTATAGAAAATACACCATAGCATTCAATCATAATACTGCTTGAGATGAATAATATTCATTGGCTCTGGAAGTTCATCACTATTTAGTGTGGCAAGCCTATATACTCCTGAACCATAATCTATAGTGATGATGAAAGGCCCTATCTAGTTTGGTTTGAATTTCCCTTTATGTTTCTTCTTGATCTTGGTATTCTTTTAGTTTTATTTAAAAACAAGATCACCAAGTTCAAATTTTTTATACTTAACACACTAATTATAGTGGCCTTTGAGTCAGTTTTGATATGCTTGAAGATTGTTGAACACAACTGTGTGTTTCTCATCAAGTAGGTTTATCTCTTGTAGGTGAGCTACTAGATATTCATGATCATCCAAGAAATGCTTGAAAGAGATGCATAGTGAAGGAAATTTGACCTCAATGGGAAGCATGGATTCATTACCATAAACAAGTAAGTATGGAGTGGCTCCTATGGAGGTATGATGATTGGTATGATATGCCCAAAGGGTAGGGAATATCTGGAGGTGCTAATCACAACTGACATCATTGACAAACTTTTTGAGAATATTAACAAAGGTTTTTTTGGATGCCTCAGCCTAGTCATTACCTTAAAGGTAATATGCTATAGAAAAATGTTGTGTGATGTTATATTTAGTATATAATTGGTCTACATCTTTATTCTTTAATGATCCTCCATTATCAAATATAATGTCAGGGGGGATACCATAGTGGAAAATGAGGTGGTTGAAGATGAATTTGGAAATTTGCTTTTCAGTCACGTGAGGGGTATAGCTTCAACCCACTTAGTGAAATATTTAGTGGTGGTAAGGATATGTTTATGGCCATAAAATGAAGTGGGTTTAATCTTCCCAATGAGGTCAAGTCCCCATGTAGAAAATGGCCATGGTGTCAACATTGGTTTCAAAGTTTCTATTGGGGCATGAATCAGATTAGCATGTCATTGACATTTGTCACACTTTTTTACATATGTAGTGGCATTTACATTCATTATGGGCCAATAATAACTAGTATTCAAGATATTTTTGGATAGGAATGCCTCACTATAATGGGCTTCACATAGTCCTTCATAAAATTCTCTTAATGCTAATGTAGACTCTATGGAAGTTAAACAATGAAGCAGAGTTCTGTCAAAACTATGGTGATAAAGTGTAGATCCAAGAAGAGTATAATGATAAAAATGATGAATGAAGGATTTGGTTTGTTTTCTAAATATCTTAGGTCATAAAACTTGGTCATAAAGTTAATTGTAAAGGTCTAAGTGCCAGATAGAATTAGGAGCAATAATATCAAAAATCATGGCAACAGTTGAAGGTTCATGAGCTGGTACTGACAAATTCTTGATAAGGAACTAATACTCTCTTGATTTATCTATTTGTTGAATCATAGAGCCAATAGTAGCCATGACATCTGTAGTTTTGTTACTAGCCCTTGGTATGTGCTCAAACTAAATATTGGTAATTTATCACTTAAGAATATTGACCATGACTTTATATAGAACTAGCTTGTCATCTTTGGTTTAAAAATGATCTGACCTAATTAATGATCAATTAAGAATCACCATAAACTTAAAGATGAGATATATTCTACTGCGCTACTTTTAGAAGTCCTATAACAAGTGTTTCATACTCAGCCATGTTGTTTGTACAAGGAAAGTTGATTCTAAATGATTTATGGATTAAATCCCCCTGTGGTGTATTAAACAATAGACCTACCCCCAATCCATGTGTAGTGAATGCACCATTAAAATATAGTTTCTAGGGATACTCCTCAAGATGTGTGTCAATGACAATAATTATGGATTCATCAATAAATTAGAATGTGAGTGGATATGTGTCTACGAGAAGTGATACAACAAGTTGATCTACAAGAACTTGTCCTTTGATTGCCTTTTGATTAACATACTCTATGTCAAACTCATTGAGAAGCACGATCTATTTAGCCATTCTTCCTTTCAAAGATATTTTAGATAGTAAATACTTGAGTGGATCTACTTTTGAAATGATCATGATATTATTATTCAACATATAATGGCATGATTTCTAAGCTATAAAAACCATGGCTAGATAATTTTTTTTAATGTACACAGTTATGTTTATATGTAACTAGGGTATGGATCATGTAGTATACAACATGCTCTTTTCCATTGTCATCATGCTAAGCCAATAGTGCCCTAAGATCATGGTTAGTAGCTAATAGGTATAGCAAAAATGGCTTTTCTAACATAGGAGGTAATAAAATAGGTGGATTGATGAGATAATATTTGAATTATTGAAAATATATTTAGCAGTGATCATCCCATTGAAATACAACTCCTTTCTTCAAAAAGTGTGTAAATGGATGGCACTTATCTACTAACTAAGAGATGAAGCATCGAATTTATTGGATCTTACCCTATAAAATATGGAGTTTCTTTAAATTGGTTGGTGGTGTTATCTCAATTATAGCATGGAATTTAGCTGATCAACTTTAATACCTCTATGAGACATGATGAAGCCAAGTAATTTTCCTTAATTTACACTAAACACACATTTCTTTGGATTTAGTCTGACTTTATATTCTCATAATCTTTCAAATATCTTATACAGCATTGCTAGATGGTTGGCCCTAGTTTTGGATTTTCCTAATATGTCATTAGCATAGTCTTCAACAATATCATGCATCATATCATGGAATATGATAGTCATGGCTATCATTCTTAAGGCTGAATGGCATCACCTAATAATAAAATGTTCCCCATGGAGTGCTACATTTTATTTTATGCTAATCTTTTGGTGTTATTCTGATTTGATTGTATCCTGAAAAGCCATCCATGAGTGAAAGCATTTCATAACCAGCCATGGAGTTGATGATCATGTCAATATTAGGCAAGGGAAAATCATCTTTAGGACAAGCTTTGTTGATGTCTTGAAAATTAGTACAAATTTTGATCCCTTCAAGATTTTTACTAACAGTTACCACATTAGAGATCCATTTAGAGTAGTCAATGGATTAGATACATCCTACTTTTAAGAGTTTTTCCAACTCTTTCTTTACCAATATAGAAATGTGAGGATGCATCTTACATAACTTTTATTTTACTGATTTGGCATTAGGATTAACCACAAGGTGGTGCAAAACCAAGGTGGGGTCTAAACCTAGTATGTCAAAATAGGCCCATGCAAAGATATCTAGAAATTCTCTCAATAGCGCTGTGAAGATGTCACATTCCTCCTCAGTGAGGGATGCACCTAATTTTATCCATTTCAAGTCTGATCGGGCCCTAATATTTACCTCTATTGTATCTTTGACTAGAAGGGTCAAACCATCTTCTAGGATAGTAGGTAGTAACTTGATCTATTATATTATGTCAAGGTCCTCTATTAGGACTTGCTCTTTAACTTTTCCTAGGCATGATGAATCTAATCCTCCTAATGGGAGATCTAGATGTGTAACAAAAATAGTTGCAAATTCCTAGAGAATTTGATCAACTACTTGTTGTTTCTCAAAATTAAACTTAGATCCATAGGCATGTTCATCATTGGTGGTCTCTTGGTCTAAATTCAAAGAATAATAAACACCTCCATCTAATCGTGCCTAAAATAGGTTTTCACCACTAGGTTGGCCTTTATCTTTACTTTTATCTAGTCAAAAAGTGCCTCAAAGAGGTTTTCACTTTGGGATCTCAATGTTTTACTTATTTGTTTTTAGATAAGGGTGTTCACTCACTCTCCAAAATAGGTTTTAAGATCTAATGTGATTGAGAATTTTGATTTGTGATCTCCCAACATAACATTATCTCTAAGGTCTAAGAAATCACATAATGCCTCATCATTTTGGAACTGATCAATTGATAGACTAGATTCTTGTTGGTCCCAATCTATCAGTTGGGGATAATATAATTACAATGGATTATGATGAATGGAAAGGGTAAGGATAAAAATGGCATTGTTATCAAATAAGTTGGTTTCAGCTAGGTCATCAAAGGTGAGGCTATGATCAAAATCTACTTCACTATCAACATCATCATCACTAGTCACTAGTGATGAAGATTGAATAAGATATATGGGGTCACCCCCAGATGGTTTAAATCTAATTCCATAAGGTCTTTCATACTTAGTTATGACAATTAGCTCAATAGTTCCTTGTTGATTCAGTCTGAGGCCTCTTCCTTAATACTTATAACACTCCATGATCCTATTGAGAATAGGATACTTTGCATTTTTATAACAATCAGCTTGGTTTTCATTGTATAACCATGAGTCCTCCCCTTCAAGAGGGTTAGGACCTAGGCTAGATGATAGTACAAATGTGGAAGGTCCCTTATCTATATTATTTTATTAACAATACATATATGGGATGACATTAGGTGTCCTAAATGTTTCTATATTTTGAGGAAGATTGACAATATAAAATGTATCATGAGTCACATACTCTCCCAATCCATTATCTGAAATGCTGAAATGATTAGTAACTTTGGGAGGTAGTGTGTGGGAAAGGGAATCCAATGTATTATGATCTATGCAATTATTTGATGAAGGATCAATAAATATATATTTTCCTTTATCTTGCTTGGAACTGGGATTCATACCATACTAATAATTATAGCTCTAAAATTTGTCCTCAAGATGATTTTAGTGATCATGTGGGTGTTAATCTCCTAGAATATTTACTTCCATCCCTAAGTGGGAAAAATTGATACATTGGTGCAACATTGATAGGGCTACATAAATCTCATGTAACCAAGGTCTGCCTAGAAGCATGTTGTATGATAACTCAAAATGAAGCACATGGTAAAGTGTATCATGGGTTAAAGGCCCAATGATAACTAGAAAAATAATGGTGCCTTGTGATTCTCTTTCTTGATTATCATAGGCTTTTATGGTTATTTTTTCTAGTTGGAGATCTACCATTATGTACCCAAGAAGCTTGATGAGCTTTAAAGACACTATGTTGAGGTCAAATCCATTATTGATAAGGACACATTTCACTTTATGTCATCTTATATAAACCTTGATATATAATGGATTATTAGGGAATAGGCCAAGGGAAGACATATCACTTTGGTTGAATGTGACTTGTTGGGTTGGAGCTAGGTGTCTAACCAAAGCTTGAAAGTTATTATGGGATATGGCACTAGTAATAGTGGATTGGGTTAAAAACTCATTCAAGATATTTTTTTAGATTATGGATGTCCACAACAAATCTAAAATAGAAATTTGTGTTGGTGTTTTTTGAAATTATTCCACAATATCAAACTTCTTATCTTGGTTAGTAGTGAATGGTTTATTCTAAGGTTGAATGGTTGGTTGGATGATAAGCAAAGTGGTAGATGGCTGTGGGCTTGGGATATTAATATTTAACCTATGATTTTTGATTATACAATTAGGATTAAATACTAGACCATTATTTCTAACAAATGATGGGAATGGTGTGGGACCAAATAGGACAAGTCTCAATTGTCAATGCACTTGCATGTGGTCATGTGGCAAGAATGAGTTATCACTATAAGATATAAAATGGGAAGTCCTACTTTTCTAGTTTGCCTATATGCACTCCCAATTCAAAGAAGGATTTTCCATGTGATTTGGTTGAATATTATTATTTAGCAATGGTCTAGGCTAACTAGTGCTTGGTCTAGGATTAATGGAGATGGTATTAACGCTACCTCCTAAAATATGGCCTATAACCCTATTGTATTCATGTACAAATACATGGTAGGTTTGTTGGTTGTTATCATTATAACCTTGGTTTTGTATAATATTTTGTTTTTGTGGGATCTATTTCTGAATTTGTTGATTCTACTAGTTTGACCTTTGATTTTGATACTATTGATTTTGCTACTGCACTAGTTGTTGTTGTTGCTACTGATTATTTTGTTATTAATGATTATTATATCAAGGAAAATGGTTTTGATAAATCCCTAGAGTTTATTGGAATTAGAATCATCATTATCCAATTTTATCTCACCATTCTCCAACATATTCTCAATTAAATGCTTGATTTGGACACATCTTCATAGATTATGTTCATTAACCCAATGATAGTCACAAAATTCATTTTCACTGTACCAATTAGGATAGGGAATGCCTTAGGGATAATGCTTTGGTATAGGATAACTAATGAGATTATAGGTAGTAATATTTTGAAATACAAATTTAATGGGTTCTCCTAGGTCACTAAAGACATGACATGAAGGCATGGTTCTCTAAGGAAGAGGGGTTTGTAATGGTAAATGTTACTATACTTATTGTGCAAGTTTTGGATTTTATGATTACGACATTGGTTGGAGAGGTTGATAGGTAGGAGTAAGTTGAAAAGGTGATGTAAATGATGTGTTCACCATTTGGACATGATAGGACTCATCTACTCCATTTCCCACAATATTCCTATTGTGGTTGAATTACTTTGGTCTTTCATGGTTATTGGCCTATGTCAGTTATAATGTTTATGCTTGATTAAGATGTTGCTCATTCCCCTAATTAGTACTTTGATTTTGATTAGTTAAATTAATATTAATGACTCCTTTATTGATGAGTGTTGTCTCAATCAATAATCCTTTATCAATGATCTCCTTGAATGTATGTGCACATTACAATTCCAGATGATAGGTTATCTCACTATGCAAATTTTTGGTAAACACAGTGGCTAATTGTTTATCTAGTAAACTAGGGGTGAAATAACTTTCAAGGGATCTCCATCACTATAAATAGCTTACAAAACTCTCCCCATCTTTTTTCTTTACTTGTGTCAAGCCCACTAATGAAATCTCATGCTCAAGATTATAGGAAACGTGTTGCACAAATTTATCATAAAGATCATCAAAGTCCATTACTAAATTCTTAGGCAACTTCAAAAACCACTCCAAGGCTTGTCCAACAAAGCTCCATGGAAACAACAGCAAAAGGTATATGTTGTTATATGCCATTGGTTGACATGTGATAAAGAATTTGGTTAAATGAGCCTTAGGATCACCTTTCCCTTTGTATTTATCAAATTTTAGTGGTTCATATCTTGGAGGAAATGGTATTTTAAAATAATCCATGTTGAATGGATAGGAGCATACATCATCTAATTTGAACTTTTTGGTCTACTTCCCAGCTTGAATGGTAGCAATTACATCCTTCATCTATTGTAATTCTTGGGATAGGAAACTAGATGGAATATTGGTTTGAGGGAGAAATTGGGTTTGGATAGATGGTTGGGAGGTCACAAGTGGAATACTTTGACCAAGGTATGATGGAGATATCTATTGGGGTATATTGGCTGGGTTGGGGAATGGACCAAGAATATGCATATGTGGATTAGGATGTACATGAAATTTCACACTTGGTTGTATGATATTCTAGTTTGGGTTAGTGATAAAGGTTTAACTTGGAATATTTTATGGTTGGGATGGAGGGATATAACTATATTGTGCCTTCTATGGTTGAAAAGGGACATGCTACCAACTAATTAAACTTTCTTTTTGAGTGGGAACTTGTGGACCAAGACCCTATCTTTGGATTTATGGCACATTTTGAACCAATGGTTGTCTAGTAGGTACCTGAGAAACATGGGGACCTCTTTGTTGCATGAATCCTTGTGATGAAGTTAAATCAAGTTGTAGATATAACATCTATCATTGACCAATATTTACATGTTGTTGACTAGTCATTTCTTGGTTTTAAATTGGCATATTAGTCTACAACTGAAGAGGTATGTTCATCTTTACCTAGTGAGGTGGAATATTTATTTCCCTTCATTGAGGTGGTAATGCATTTGTCTTCTATTGCATTGATACACTAGATGTGCCTATTGTTGTGGAATGCTACTCATTACTTGTTGAGGAGGAGTAAGATTCATCATATTTTGTCATTGAGGCATGACTTTAGTTGTTGTTTGATTACCTAATCCCATAAGTTACACACTTAAAGAAGTAACCAATTGAGTACCACTTTGATCAGGATTAAATACTATTTTCACATTATCCACTACGTTTGGCTCACTATTCAATGTAGAGGCCAAAGACACTTCTTTAATAATGGGCATATGCATCAAGTTATCTATTGAATAAATTTGTAAAAATGGGTTAGAATTTAGATTCTCTTGTCTAATTAACTTTATCAATACTCTTATTGAATAAACTAGGTTATAAGAAGCTTACCATGTTCATTTGATTGAAATCATGTGCTAGATTTTGATATGTTTGATATGTTATCTATATTTGGTTAAAATGCTCTTCCATGATGTTGTTATCTCAATTAGATATATTGGGGTCTTGATACATTGTTTAGACTAGAGCCATAGCATTACTATAATAATCTTGTTGATCATAAATGATATTATGCGGCACTCTTACTAAACTTGGTAAATTTTCATGGGGGAAGTCTACTAGAAACTTAGCCCCTACCTCGATGGCTCTAACCAAAATCTCATCTTTGTTCTCTAAAAAATGTCACTCAAACAAAAATGGATCATACATGGAAGCCACATTAGTAGAATATGACTGTTGAGTAACTATCTCATCCACTATGGGTATTGTAGCGAGGTATAACATAGTTTTCTCTTGGTCTTGTTTTGTGTAAGGTGGTATATTAACCAAATAGTTAGCCAATGGAACTTGGCTTTATGCCCCTGATTGAGTATTATAAGAGGGATAAGAATCCATCTCATAAGCAATCTTATACATCTATGGGTCTTGTACCATTTCTTCTTGTGCAACTACATTACTAATATTTGGATTGTACATTAGTCCACCATGAGTGTAAGAATACATGTTGGGCTCCATAGTCAATTATTTGTGATAATAGGTCAAAGAGTTATACAAACTCATAAAAGGATAATGTCTAAAATAGATGATGTTCCAACTTGCTCTAGATTTTTCAAAAGGATCAAAAGGTTTATGTAAAGGTTTGTGAGGAAACAAGCTAGCGTGAAGTATCTAATGTTTCACTTTTCACATAAAGATAAGAAAGTAACTGGACCTAAAATCAAAATGCCAAACTCTAAGGTCAAAGTGTTTCAAATTAGTCTAATCTAGGAATTTAAAAGTTGTTATGTCTTTTGGCCAAGTGTGGAATCAAAATCTAGGCTCAAACAAGGCATATGCTAGGACTCTTGGCCAAATGGCATCAAAATCTAGACTTGGAAATAGATGAAAGTTTTAATCTAATGGATTTGAAACACCTCTATCAAATAATAGGCATTTGATTCTTGGGCATGAACTTGATCAATTAGGTATAAAGTATGAAACAAAATGAACTTTAGCAATAGTTTACTTTCTCATAAATAAATGGTATAAAACTTGGTTCTTTTGACAAACAAGCTAGGCAAAGGTAAATAGTATAACCGTATCTTAGATAAAGGATCACAAAAGCATACTTGGATTGGTCTAAAAAATGTGGAACTCTATGCAATAAGATATATGAAACATTATTTGAAATGATTTGGGCAGTGTAATGATGTTATACTACCTAAAAGGTGTGACAAAAAGGTTTGTTTCAAAGACTCTCTAAGTCAAAGACATTTTTCCACACTTTTGAAATCATAACACTACTTTTCTTGACTCAAAATGTTGTGGTATATAGACTCAAAGTGAAAGTGTTTAGCACAAAATGGATTAATTAAGTGATGATAATTATTATGAGTCTTAAATGGCCTTCAACCCAAATTGGAAATTAAGCCCAAGTTCCCTCAAGTTTAGTGCAAATGGCTAACCCACTTAACACATCAACCCTATGAACTTGTAAAAGTGTAATTATGAATCTAGATTATAAGTGAAGGACTTAAACAACTTTGGTAAAGGTCTAGACTCAATTGGATAGAATAACTACACCAAAGTGGATGATATGACTCTCAAGCTTTTGATGAAATTTTTGAACAAGGAAAATTGATGATCTCACATAGGCAACATAATGCCTCTTTGTTCAAAAGAATATTTGGACTATGTGTTTGGTTTGGATTATTTGTTTACATATTTTTTACTCCAAACAAGACTTTAATCAAGGATAAGACCAACTAATTAATCTCCCTTAGATCATAAACTGATAAGGTTGATTGGTATTATTGGAATCCATCAATATATGTCATTTGAGAGGATTTTAAGTGTTCATCTAAAAGTAAATATGCATTATATAGTAGGGTTTTTATACCCCCCACCTTCTCTCAAATGATAGTACTATGACATGGACCTTGAGGCACACTTTATACCCACAATACTTATGTGGCAAGTGGGGATTTGTCTAAGATCTAAAAAAATTCTAAATGATCTAGGGGAATCAATTACACAATGACTTTCATGCCAAAAATTATAAAAGAAAAGTATGGATTTTGGGTCCATATCACATAGCTTGGTACAAAAAAGTCTAGTCCTTTTTGTAACCACTACATCTTGATGTTTGCTCAGTGTAGTTCAATGTCCAAAGTGCCACTACATCCTATGTGTAACTCTAAAAGAGCCAAATGAAGTCAATGTTAGGAGATGAAACCCCAGGTTAAAGCTTCCCTATAGAACTTGGAGGAGGTGATGAAGTCCCCCTCACAAGCCAAGATGCATAAAAATAAAGAAATCATGAAATTAGAAAGACTTTAGGGTCATTTTCAAGATCATCCAAACTTTTATGAGTTTTTTTGGAGTATTTTAGATGACTTTCTTTCTAATCCTTGGACTAGGCTACTTACAATAGGAATGACACTTTTGGTTCCAAGGGTTCCCTATAGGGGAGAAATAGAAGAGCATACATGTAACATTCCTCTTTTTTCCAAACAAAAATTTGATTTAAAAAACTATTGCAAACAAAAATTGACAAGTGTGTTCAATTTTATACCCAAATGAAAATTTTGATGATGTTCATTTGACCTCTTGGTCTTAGTTGCAAACTTTGAAAACATTCACCAAAAACATCTACATTATTTGTTAAATACCCAAAACAAGATTCCTAATTGATTTTTAAGAATGCAAAGGTGATTTAAGCATGTTTTGAACAAATATCAAGCTTGGTCCTACAATAAAATTGTTAGCATGTCCTTTAGCTTTGAAGCTCTTTTTAGCTTGAAATAATGAACTTTGAAAAATTAGCTCTTAGGTCTATGTTTTTGGAAAAACATAGTGACCAATGTCATTTATTACCACTGACATCAGTTACTCTAGATAAAAAAGATTTAATTGATGTTAGTTTTTTCTAACTAACATCAGTTAAGATAGGTAACCAATGTAGATATTACTTGCTGACGTTAGTTATTGTGTAAAACTGTGGCAAACAAAAATGGAAAAATAAAGTTAGAAAATCAATTTTCAAAAGTTTTAAAGGATCAAATAAATATTTTAGAGTTACAAAATGATCTCCTTCATGTTTAGGATGCGTCTAATCCCATTGAGTGTGCCATTCTGTGATCTAGGAATTTGACTCAAAATAGGATGGTTAGTATGGTGTTAGTTCCAAAATGAAAACAAAATGAAATAAACACACTAATAGCATAACAACTCTAGTCCTAGACACTAGGGATAGCTTAGTTAACAAAATCAAATGACAAACACAACTAAAAAGAAAGGAATAAAAACACAAGAATTCCTTCACCTTCCTTGGATGCTTCAAATGCCTTTGTAGTAGTGGCTTGCTCATCTTATGCTCATGAAGTCATTGGTAATGGAAGCTTGGCTACCTCCATCTCTCCTTGGCACCTTTGGCTTGTGGCTTGGTTTGTATTTGAATCAATTTGGCATTGTAAAACTAATTTCTTGAGGATTTTTGAGCCAATTTGGTATCATAACTTTGCATTAAAAAATATTTGAAATAATGTTCTTGGCCTCTCTATTTATAGATTTTTGGATTTGATTAGAATCAACCTTAAGCATCCATCTCAAGATTGAGATGTGTGGTTGAGGATTAATTCAATTTTTGGAATTAATTTTTTAATTATCCTCATCATGACATTGGAAGAAAGGTAAATTAAGAGGCATGGAGGGCATCATGTAAGGCATTGATGAGGCAAGAGGGCATGAATCCTGATATTTGTGGAATTTATGGCCTAGGGATGTCTTCTCAAGAAATGAGGTCACTTGATGATGTAGATATTCAATATTCATTTCTAAAAATAAGTATTCAACAATTTTCCATGGAATTCTTAATTAGGCCTTGATTTGGGTTAGTTATCTCTTAATCATTATTAAACACTTTATGCAAAAATTACCCAAATTGATTAGACTGCCTTGTTATTGGTTCAAAATTTGACTAGATTGGAATTGGAAAGCAATGTTAGATGCATTGAATGCATACTCCCATTTAGGATGTTTCCAATAATAAATAATAAAGGCACAAGTCTTGTGCAAAATATTTGATAAGGAAGACAAATATAGAGCACCCAGGTGTAAATTTGGAATTTTGACTTGAAATGATCTGATCAAAGTTAGCTAGCCCATAAATTGCATTACCTTGGCCAAAATTGGCACTTTAATATGTTAATTTCACATCATTAGCATTTTTTAGTGTTTTTAGGCCAAATTGTTCATTTTGGGTGGAAATTGGTTAAAATCTTGATTGGAAGTTATCAGTGGTCAGATTTAGGTGTCTATAGGGTTTACATGTATGCCTTTGTGGCATCCCTTGAAAGCTAGATCCTATTCCAATTGGAACATGCTCAAACTTCTCCCCATGTTTATAGGTCTACTATAGATGCAAAACCAATCTCAAACTATTAGTTTTCCTATTAGGTCTCAATAGACTATGCACAGGTCCTTCTTATAATAATGGAAAACACAATCATAGAATGAACCCTATATGACATAAAAATGTTGAACCAGAGGTCCACATTAAGCTCCAATAATAGTATTTTATATCTTTTCTCCCTGATTGCATCACTATGTACTTTTCATGGCATTCAAATGAGCTTTAATGGTGAGAAATACCCTTTGAAAAGCTTGCCCAAGCTTAACCTTGGTCATGTGTTCAACCCCAAGGGAATTTTATTTAATTTAATTAGTCATTAATACATGACTCAACTCATTGACATATTGAATTTTGCTTATTTCATTGATCTTGATCTATATGATCAAGCACAAGCCATTGATCTTTCTCTTTGACTTATCAATTTTGTCCAAGCTTATGCCATGTGTCAAATACATGTTGATTCTTAGGATTTTTTATTAGTTTATCAGCTTTCACACTTATACCATGTGTCAACCTCTTGAGCCCCTTGATTTTTTGACTCATCATGCACCATTGGATCAAGATGTATAATCAAGTGAGGACTATTAGATCTATTAGGACCCACCATTTGAACCCAAATGGATAACTCATGAGATTAAAAATTATGTCCATGTTCTTTTGAAATGATGTTTGCATGACCATCATTGGCATTCATATGACCATAAAATTTAAGCTCTAATGGATTTATCTTTGCCATATCTTAAGTTTGATGTCTATATGAACATCAAATATGTTCATGACCTCATCAAATGATGAGTATATAGATGTAAAACTTAAGATCTAGTGGTATTTTTTAAATTAAATGATTATTTTATATAGCCTAAATTCAAATTTAGCATGAATGTTCCACTCTACAAGTCCAACTTTATAAGCTTATAACTTGAACCAGAAAGATTACATGGGCATGAAAAAATTTTAAGATGATCCTGGTAGGTATAAATAGAATTATACATAATTCATTGGTCATGTGAGGCTTCTGAGTGAAGATATTAAATTCACAATTTGGTTGGTTTATTTACTCTTAAGTGACATCCTTGTGATGTTCTGGTCAAAAATGGCTAAGTATGGAAACTTAGCAAATTCTATGTGAGGAGCCAGTTTTGAACATGCATAAATTTTGTCACTCTTCATTGGATGACCTAAAACTTAGAACCTATCAATTAAGTACCAAGATGGACAAACCCATATGATCACTTTTTTCTTGAGACTACCACATGTATTAGATATGGCCTCATCAATATGTTCACTAGATTCTATTTGAGCTTCTTTAAAAATTGGTAAAGAGTGAAAACTTAGTGAATTTTGTCTAAGAAGCCAACTTTGAGTCTTCATATATTTTGTTTCACTTTGTCTAATAACCTAAACCTTGGTGCCTATGTGTTCTAAATATTGTCATTTATGTCAAATGTCTAACATTGGTGAAAAAGGCCCTGTTACTTTTAATGATGTTTTTAATGCTCATATCTTGGCTAATGTGTGTTAATATTTATTTAATATTAATAAATATAATTTTTGTTGTATATAAGTCAAAATGGGTCCCATGGAGAATTCAAAGAGTCATGGGGTAAAGACAAAAGAGGAATGTGATGCATTTTCTCATGAAGAGTTATCTTGAAGAATTTTAAGAGTCACCATGTGAAGACAAAAGAGGGTATGGTTCATTTTTTCATGAAGGGACACTTTGAGGAATATGAAAATTCACCATGATAAATACAAAAGAGGAAATGATGCATTTTCTTATGAAGGGTTACCATATGACTTTTCAAATGCAATGATACGAAGGGTCATGTAAGTTTAGCACCATTTTTCATGAGGATTGAAGTGTCATAAAGGGTGAATGTCAAAGGTCATTTGGAAAGTTATAAATAAAGGCTTGAGAAGCCATTTGTAATATACAAGAGAGTGTATGGTTTGTATTTTTTTCAAAGAGAGAAAATTAGGAGATATTATAGAGTTCTATCATTTATTGAGTAAGCAACATTGAAAGATAGTTGTGTTTTATACACAAGAGGGGTTAGTGTTCTTATGGGTTGGTGCTCACAAATATTTGTAAGGGGTTGGTGCTCCTATGGGTTGGTGCTCACAAATATTTGTTTTTTTGGTGCATGGAAAAGGGTTTGGTGCTCCTGCAAGTTAATGTTATTGAACTTTATAATTTGAATTGGTGCTCATTCATATACTTGAGATTGTTCTTCATGGTTTTTCCCACTTTGGGTTTCCATGTGAAAATATGGTCTCTCTCTCTCTCTCTCTCTCTCTCTCTCTCTCTCTCTCTCTCTCTCTCTCTCTCTCTCTCTCTCTCTCTCTCTCTCTCTCTCTCTCTCTCTCTCGTGTGGTGCATATTATTGTTTAAATTTTATTGCATATCTTGAATGTGTGGTTAAGTAGTTAAAGAAAATAATTTGATTAAGTAAAAAGATATGTAATATACTGATTCACCCCCCCCCCCTCTTAGTATATTTCATGCTTAAAAATTGGTATTAGATCATGTTCCTTTGAAAAAAGTTTTACATCTTGAAGGTAGATCAGGAAAGCATGATGGCTGGATCACATGAAATTTTTTCTACAAATAAGGCACCTTTGTTTGATGAGATAAATTATGCTTTTTGGAGCATAAGAATGAAGACTTATTTGATGGCCCTTAGATTTGATATTTTGCAAGTAGTGGTGGAGGAATATGAAGAGCCACAAACACTTAATACTACTTTGGTAGAAAAGAAGGCAAGTGAAAATAATTCCAAATCTTTAAATGTTATTTGATGTGGTTTATGTAGATCAAAATTTGTTAAAGTTATGTAATGTAAATTTTCTTGTGAAACTTGGGTAAAACTTGAGAATATTTACAAAGGTGATATAAAGGTCTAGCAAGCTAAGCTTCAAACTTTCAAAAAAAAATTGAGAGTTTGAATACGGAAAAGGAAGAAAATATAGAAAGTTATCTTTTGCGAGTTGATCAAATAGTTAATCAGATTCAAGGTCTTAGAGAAAAGTTAGAAGAATAAATTGTGGTTCAAAAAGTTTTGATATCTCTACCATTGAGATATGATGAAAAAAATTTGGAAATTGAAGAGATGAAGAATTTAGCCAAGCTAAAGATGGATGAGCTACATGGTATTCTTACGGTATATGAGATGTAGACCGAACAAGAGAAACTCTCAAAGAGAGAAGTTGATTTCAAGATATCAAAGAAAGAGAAGGCTAAGATTCAAGAATCAAGTGATAGTTCTAGTGATGTGAAGATGACAATGGATCTCTATTCATTCACAAGCCAAAAAATGGCAAATATAAATATCAAGGAAAATTACCTTTTAATAAATGTTTTAATTGTGGAAATATTGGACATTTTGTAGCTACGTACCTAGATAAGGGTGATGGTGATAATGAAGAAGGAAAGTTTACATACAAGAATAATTTCAAAGTAAAATTCAAGAATAAGATTTTGTATTCTAAAGATCCTAGCTCAACCAAAGATAGTGGAGTTAGTGATTCAGAAGAAGAAGAGATTTTAATCATGGCCATATATGAAGATGCCTCCACAAGCAAAAGTATAGATGATCAAGAAGAAGAAAAGGATGAAGCTGAAGTAAATATATAAGGAGAACTCATTTGTGCCTTAGAAGATTTAAAATCTCTTGAAAAGAAGAATCAAAGATTAAAGCTTGAAATTGAGAAAAATGAAAAGGAGTCAAAGGAAACAATTGAAGATCTACAAGCACACTTTGAAGAAGCTAAGAAGAATAAAAAATATCTAATGACATAGTTGCCAAAAGTAAGTAAATAATGTCAAATATATGTTATTAAAATTACTTTTTTAAAATTACATTTTAAGAAAACAAATAAAGCAATCAATGATAGAGCAGCCAATGATTTAAAATTTGATAATAGCACTAATATGTTGAATAAGATATTATAAAGTCAAAGATTAATATCAAATAAGATAGCTATCAGATTTTAAAAAGAGAAAGTGGAGTTGAAGCTCTTACAAAAAATTAAATAAAAAGGGAAGAAGATAAGAATATAGAGGACATCCCAAATAAAGAAGGCTAGAAGGAACAGAGCTACAAAATGCAATCAAATCAGAGATATAAAACTAGGTCCTATTTTTATGGTTACTATTTTTTATTGTAAAGAATATGGTCATAAGAAAATATAATGTTGAAAAAGGGCTAACAATTTCAAAAATAAGGAGAAGGAAATTCATGCAGAGTCAAGCAGAAGCCACAACTCTTTTGCTCCTCTATCAGGCTTTAATGAAGAGGCCATAATATTTTATAGGTGCAACAAATTTAGACACATAGCTTGGTACTATAGAAGCATGTTTGAGTCAATCAATAAGGACCAGAGTTTCAAGGCTCCATTCATCAAGAAGAAAGTTTACATAGGTTTATGACAAAAGAAACAACCTAAAAAATCTATGTTGGTACAGACAGCTTTGCATGCAAGAAATGAAGAAAAGCCATGGTTCATTAAAAATAGATGTTTAAGGCACATGAAAAGAGACAAAATTAATTTCATAACCTTGAATAATATCAAGGGTGGCACAATGAAATTTAGAGATAATAATATTGTCAGAATTTATAAAAAGGTACACTAAGTTTGGATAATGGTACTAAAACTAAAAATATTTTGTATGTAGAAGGTCTTAAGCATAATATTTTGAGTGTAAGTCTAATGTGTGATTAGGGGAAATCACTAAATTTTTATACAAAATTTTGTGAAATTAGGATAAATATTCAAATGTGTTGGTTGCAGATGCTCAGAGAACAAGCAATACTTTGTATATGTTATCAAACATCAAAGGTCAAAGATGTTGTTTGAGTGAGATTGAAGAAAGTTGGCTATGGAATAATAGAATAGGAAACATAAATTTTGATAATATTGTATACATTATTAAGAAGCAAGAATTCAAAAATCTTCTAAATATTATAAAAACATTCAACATGCTTTATGAATATTGTCAGCATGGGAAGCAGGCCAGAAGGTGGTTCAAAACAAAAGAGTACTTCTCCACTCAGATGTTAGATCTTGTTCACACTGATCTATGTGGACCTATGAGAACTCAACCTACTTAAGGTGAGAAATATTTCATTTTTCTTATTGGTGATTTTTCACGTATGACTTGGATAATGTTTTTAAATAAAAAATTATAAGCTTTCAGACATTTCAAAGCATTAGTTGAGAATGAAACCAATTTGAAGATCAAGTGTCTAAGATCATATTGAGGAGGAGAATTCATGTCAGATTAGTTTATTGAGTTTTGTGAATACCATGGAATAAAGAGACATTATTTAGTAGCTAAAACTCCACAACAAAATGGAGTAGTTGAATAGATAAATATAACAGTTCAGGAGATGGTGACGACAATGCTAAATGAATCCAAGATACTAGATAAATATTGGAGAGAGGTAGTTGCTATAGTAGTGCATATTAAGAATAGATAATTATTGAGATTCAATAGTGACAAGACTTATTATGAGTTAAGAAAAGACAAACCAATAATAGTTGATTATTTTAGAGTTTATGGTAGCAGATTATTCATAAAGAGAACTGATAAAAAAACTTGGTAAGTTTGAATCTAGAGTAGATGAAAGTATATTTCTTAGTTATTCTTGAAAAAGTAAATGTTATAACAAAATAACCAAGAAATTTTTTGAAATTGTAAGTGTTAGATAGAAGAATATGGAACACAAAGAATTAGTGATCTAGTAGACATTCTTGAAATCATTGAAGAGAAAGATTTTGAAGAATCAGATGAAGATGAGAAGAAAGAGAAAAAGGACACCAAAACTCTATCCAAATATGTTTAGAGAAATCATAATGAAAGTGATATCATCAAGGAAATAAATGAAGGAATTCACATTAGAAGAATGATGGTAAGTGTATCTGAGCAAGTTAATTTTTCTTTGTTATCCAAAATTTAGCCTAGAACTTTTTCAAAAGCTAGACATGATAAGCATTGGGTTAAGGAAATGGATGGAGAATTAAATTAGATAGAAAATAATGATACTTGGAAATTAGTTCCTAGACCAAAATATCACAACATGATAGGAATAAAATGGGATTATAGAAATAAGTTGAATGAAAATGGAGAAGTGACAAGGAATAAATCAAGATTAATATGTAAAGGATATGCTTAGATTGAGGGAATAGATTTTGAAGAAAACTTTTCACCAGTAGCAAGGCTAGAGGCTATTATAATGTTTCTTGCATATGTAGTGTTTAAAATTTTTAAAGTGTTTCAGATGGATGTCAAATCTACCTTCCTAAATGGGAATCTAAAATAAGAGGTCTACATTGATTAGCCTGAGGGATTTATTCTCTCAAATATTAGTAACCATGTATGCATATTGAAGAAAGCACTATATGGATTTAAACAAGCTCCTAGAGCTTGGTATGAAAGACTTTATAAGTACCTATAGGATCAAGGTTTTAAGAGAGGATTTGCTAATAATAATCTCTACATCAAAATAGAAGGTGAGAATTAATTTATTATTGCAGTATATGTTGATGACATCATTTTTGGAGGAAACATTGAAAAGATGACAAAATAATTTTTTGATAATATGCAAAAATAATTTGAGATGTCTATGCTTGGAGAATTGTCATTTTTCTTAGGGTTACAAATATTTTAGTCAGATAAAGGAATTTTCATATCTCAAAGTAAATATGCCAAGTAAATGTTGAAGAAATATGGTTTTGAGGATTGTGCACTAGTTGGAACACCAATGAGTACAATAAATAAGGTAAGGATGAAGATTCACCTATTACAGATCAATATTTTTATAGATCTATGATTGGTAGTCTTTTATATTTGACAGCATTGAGGATAGACATCATGCATGTAGTAGGTATGGTTTTAAGATATCAATCAGCTCCAAAAGATAGTCATGTTCATTTTTTAAAGAGAATATTTAGATATATGAAGGGGACATTGGATTATAGATTATGGTATCCTATAGGTAGAGATTTCACTTTATTTGCTTATACAAATTCAGATTAGGTACGTTGCTTGGATGATAGAAAGAGTACAAGTGGAAGAGCTTCCTTCATTGGTGATAGCTTATTATCATGGCTAAGCAAAAATAAAAATTTAGTATCACTTTCTACAACTAAAGCATAATATATTGTAGTAGTATTGTGTTGTACTCAAGTGCTTTGGATGAAGCAAACTTTGGAAGCTTTCAAGGTAAAATATGATGAACCTATTTCTATTTTTTGTGACAACACAAGTGTTATTAATATTTTAAAGAATCCACTAATGGATTCAAGAACAAAACATATTCCCATTAGATATCACTTCTTGAGAGAGTAGATTGTAGATCAATAGGTTAAAATGGAATATATCAGTACCACAAAGTAGATTACAAATATTTTCATAAAGGCACTACCAAAAGACACATTTGATTATTTATGGGAGAAGTTGGGAGTAATATATTTTACTTCTTGCCATTGATGATCAGCATCAATTGAATGGGATCTAAGTGTTAGCTCCAAAATATGCCCTTTACCATTGATGTCAAAGGTGGATAAGTACAAAAATAGGTACAAGTATAAGTGTAGAAACAAGGACAAGGAATAGGTAGAGGGTACTACAATGAGGGGGAGTTACTATATGTGTTTTTATGGTAGCATGTGTAGGTTTTAGGATGTGGTAGTTTTAGTTTGAGGTTGCCATCAATGAAAAAGGGGGAGATTGTTGGAAATATTGTCATTGATGTCAAATGTCTAGCATTGGTGATAAAGGCCCTATTGCATTTAATGATGTTTTTAATGTTCATATCTTGGCTAATGTATGTTAATATTTATTTAATATTAATGAATATATTTTTGGTTGCATATAATTCAAAAGAGGGCCCATGGAGAAGTCAAAGAGTCACAGCGTAAAGACAAAAGAGGAATGGGATGCATTTTCTCATGAAGAGTCATCTTGAGGAATTCCAAGAATCAACATTTGAAGAGAAAAGAGGGTATGGTGTATTTTTCCATGAAGGGACACTTTGAGGAATACAAAAAGTCACCAAGATAAATAAAAAAGAGGAAAAGATGCATTTGTTTATGAAGGGTCACCATATGACTTTTAAAATGCAAGGATAAGAAGGGTCATGCAAGTTTGGCACCATTTCCCATGAGGATTGAAGGGTCACAAAGGGAAAATGAGAAAGGTCATTTGGAAAGCTATAAATAAAGGCTTGAGAATCCATTTGTAATATGCAAGAGAGTGCATGGTTTGTATTTTTTTTGAAGAGATAAAATTATGATATATTGTAGAGTTCTATCATTTGTTGACTAATCAACATTAAGAGATAGTTGTGTTTTATACACAACAAGGGTTGATGCTCACAAATCATTTTAAGGGGTTGGTGATCCTATGGGTTATTTCTCATAAATAGTTTTTGTGTAGGTTCTCTTATAAGTTGGTGCTTGTAAAATTTGTAATTTGAGTTGGTGTTCATTCATATACTTGAGATTATTCCCACTTTGGGTTCCCATGTAAAAACTCTCTCTCTCTCTCTCTCTCTCTCTCTCTCTCTCTCTCTCTCTCTCTCTCTCTCTCTCTCTCTCTCTCTCTCTCTCTCTCTCTCTCTCTCTCTCATGTGGTGCATATGATTGTTTTAGTTTTATTGCATATCTTGAATGTGTGGTTAAGTGGTTAAAGAAAAGAAATTTGATTAAGTAAAAAGATATATAATATACTAATATACCCCCCCCATATTTGTATATTTCATGTTTAACACTATGTTCAAGGGATTAATGTGATCAGACCCATGTGACCAATTATCCCTGACTCATTCACACATAGAAATGATAACAACATCAAACTGCCTTCTCAAAATTTTTGCCACTAGATCTAAAATTCCTAGATTAACATAATGAAGAACTAGCTAAATGTTATGTACTTACATACTCATTTAAAACACTAATTTACATCCCATAGGGTCTCTATAACACTATCCATCTTCTCATCCATTAAAAACCTTATCCATGCTCTAACTATATTGATCACCATAAAGGCCTACCATTTGTATAGATGACTCTAAAATGGTCCCTTAGACATCAAATGACACAAGGACTAAGTTAGACTTTGAATAAAATATAAAGGCATAGGAAATGATATTAACAAAGCTACAACATACCCTATGACATTATAAAAATCCCCTATACAAGATCTTGACTATATGGGGTTGACCCAATTTGGCCTAAGGTAAAAAAGGTCAATATGAAGTACCAATAGTGAATTATTCATCATAGACACTTGAAACATATTCATTAGCTATAAGTATAGCTTGATCATCTTCACTTATCTCCCATAAGACAAGTTCCTCTTCAAGAAGGGATGTGGTGGGAGGGCTATGGGAAAGTTAATGAGTTAGAAATGGAGTATTAGGTATGGTGAATGGATCATGAATGGGAATGGGGATGGAAGATTCTTAAAGGAACTCTTGGAGAGATAGCAAGTTGATTTGGGCAATTAAAGGGACATCTTCTTGAATAAGAACTTAATATTTATCATAGCCTTCTTAAGGCTCTTCAATAGCTACAAATTACTCTTCAACCTTCTCAATTAGAGTCTAATTCTTATTTTGAATACATTCTTGGATAAACTTATAATATAGACAAGTTATAGGTTCTTGGAACAAAAATGGGGCTTGATTAGGCATAAAGATCTCTTTGTATTCAACCTCTTGATTTTGAATATCTTCAATTCATTTCAAATTTGAGTCCAAATTTTTGATTTACCTATCTATACCCTCTTGGAATATGTTTTCTTGAAGGTGTTTTGTGGCTTCATGAAGATAAGGGACACAAGAGGGCTAATATGAGGTACAAGAGGACTCTTGAGGAGGGATAAAAGAGACTTATATAGGTTCATATTCTTCTTTTCCTTCAACTACCCTATATAAACTTGTTTCACCTTGCCCACTCTATGACTTTACCACTTGATTCCATCTTGGAATATTGAAATAATTCTTAGGGTGTTCTTAAGAAAGAGAAGTGGAATCTTGGTTTGAATTAATAATATTTTATACAACAATATCCTTCTCTTTTTTAATGCTCTCTTGGATTGAATTCCAAGAAGGGAAGGTTTGAGAAACACATGATGAACTTGGAAAACTTAGAAGCTCACTTAGATAGGTCTCTTGGGGAAGAATGGGTGTCATTTATGAGAGATAAGATGTAGTGTAATAAGACACATAGGGCTAATGGAATTGGAACTATTATCCTTCATGAACACTTAGCATATCTTCTATTTTTTTAATGAGACCACTTACATCCAACATTTCACTTGAGAGGCTTTGCCATTTCTCTCTCTCAATAGGTACCCATTCTTATTTCAATAGATGGAATGAATCTCTCATGTCATGAATCTCTCATGTCATGAATCTCTCATGTCATAAATCTCTCATGTCATGAATCTCTCATGTCATGAATCTCCCATAGCTTAAGAGAAGTTATTTTAAACTTGAAATGGATTGGTTTAAGGAGTGGTTAGGGGCATCTTTATCTTGATAATACTACTAATATACAACATCATGGTCATGTAGAGGGAGAGTAGGTTGACCATAAGATTGATATGACTCATAAGGAGGGTAAAAAGATTCATAAGGCTATTGAGGCACATATTTGGGGCCATAACAAGGCTGATAAGGATTCCTATAGGGATGGTATAGGTCATGATAAGGATGATAATGGGTTATAAAACAATATTTATCTTCATGCATGTGATCAATGAATCCAAAAAGGGTGGTTAGATCAAAATTTAGCTTCACAATGAAAAGAAATCAAAATGAGAACAAACACACTAACATGCATAACACTATCTTGCCTAGATTAAAGGGAGGAGAATGGTGAATAAAAAAAACTTAACAAAACACAAATAAAATTAGAAAGATATTAAAAAATTCCTTACCCATTCCTTGAATTCCCCAAGAGATTTCTTCATTTGGCTTGCTCATCTTGTACTCAAGTTATCTTTAGAAAATGGAGTTGTGTGGATCTTTCTCCCCTTGGCACCATAGTTTGGGTCATGCTTGCTTGATGTAGATTCATGACTTGGCTTGTGATTTTGGTATTAAAACACTATGGTCATGCAAAATTACTCAAAAACCTTTATTATAATACTACTATGTTCAAGCTCTTTAAATGAAGAGGTATAGGCTTGTATTTAACCTCAACCTAAGGTGATTTAAGGTGTAGTTGGAGCTTTAAATGGGTTCAAACCTTACCTTTTTGAGATAAATAACCCTATTAGAGTTAAAAGGTGTCTAAACCTCATGATTAGCATGGAATAGGGATGGGTGGGATATTTTGGATTTTGAACAACTCACAAAAGATAATTATGAATTCCTAGGATATTCTTTGATTTTTGAATTTCTTTTTTGATAATTCATTTAATTGCTCATGGATAATTCAATTTAGGAATTTGCTTTGACTTTGAATGTTAATTAATTATTTTTAGTCTTTTTGACATTTTGAAGATTTTTGAATTAATTGATGTGTGGATTTGTCCCATTTAATTGATTTATAAGCCAATATTTCATGTTATGAAGTCAAATTTGAGATGTTTATAGATTCTTGGGATTGATTGGAAAAGGTTGGTAAGAATTGGTCTAAAGTTTTGTATGAATCCATTGTAGGACAATTTTAGATGTCTACAGTTTCTCCTTGTTTTAGAAGGCATTATAAGCTATAACAATAATATTTTATTATTTTTGGAATCTAGTGTTTAGTTCCTAAATAATAAAGGGTATAGAGTAAGGGGAAAATCTAGTTTAATATGACAAAATATAGATTTTTATCAAATGATTTGTATGAGGAAGAGAAATAAACTTATCTAAAAATGGACTAAAAATGACTCAAGAGCTAGAAATTAAGGTGAAGGACAGGGACATTGTCATGAATCTAGATATGGCCTTCATTTTATGATTAGCCAAGATCACTAAAAGTATATAGTAGTGGCACCAGTGTTGTAGTCTACTTCTGCCACTATTGTCTAAGAGATCTAATATTTATGGGTTTTGTTTGATACCTTGATATGAGCCTGTGTACAAAATTTTAAAGGTTAGAAGTCAAAATAACTCATTGTAGGTTTGTTTTAATCTAAAAACCCTATGTCTATCTACACAAATGTAAAAAATAAATGCATCAAAAGTAAAAAGGGAAAAAACTAGGTTAGGGGAAGAATTATCACATGATAAAGAACCCCTATTATCCTGATCACTGCCTAAATTAACCTTCAAGATAGGGTCTCAGATCAAATGTAGCTCTCCCTTAGGGAGCATGCATAATCAACATGCATGGTAGATGTAAGAATGACTATTGCCTAGGCCCTTCCTTGATGAAGCATGAAATTCCATGTGTGATGCAAATTCTAAGCCATAATATTGATTAATATTTATTATGTAATGTTTCAAAGTAGTAAGTATTAGATATAAAATACTTTGTGTAGTCCTTTATATAGGAGACTCATTATTTTGAATTTGAGAGCTTTATTTGCTTTGGCTGACACTGGAAAACCTAGGGATGAGGCTAAGAAAGGGGTTGGGACTCAACTAGCAAAAGAAACTAACCATTGGAGTGTAAAATGACCATGGAAAAGAGCACTAGAAATAGACACTAGTGGCACTAGTACTATAGTCCAACCCTAACACTCTTATCTTATAGTCCCAAGACCTAGGGGATGGAAATAAGATAGAAAAAATAACCTAGCTAAGGTGGAATGACTATTTTAATGGCTCAAGATCACCAAGAATAGGTAAAAAGTTGACTCAAGCATAGAACAAGACCTAAATGAATAAAATGAAAGATGTAGCTAAATGTGAACAAATCTCATATTCTCCAGTCAGAGTCTCCTATGAAAGGAATGTGAAAAGACATGATATGTGTGGTTGCTTAATCAATTTAGAGTGTATACATTTTCCCCCCTTTTAATCTAGTGATGAAATCAAATGAAGTACTAGAGTAAAAGAAAGAAAATAAAATGCATACCTGAACCTACCTATGTGAAGATAAGTATGTTGAAAAAGATTCCAACTCACTTCCTAGCTAGGGAAGTAGATGGAGAGCCAAATAGTGCCTAGAGAAAGAAGGAATCTCTAAAATTAATGCTCTTTATACTGAATCTAAAAGAAAAATCTATGAAATCATGGAGGAGGGAAACACTTGCCCCCTGTGCTGAATTTAGCTAAATATGAGAAATACTCAGAGGCTAAAAACCAATGTTTTCCCTCTATCCCACATAAACTCATGTAATATTAAATGTGTGTATAGAATTTGTATACTATGAAGATCAAAATCTATCATTCCCCCCACTTTGAATAATATAAATTGGAACTAATAAGTTCTTAAAGGCCCAAAACTAATGTCTACCCTCTGTCTTGCACAAACATGTATAGTCTCAGTCTAGGTAATATAATGGACCAATCACTGCAAATGATCATATGGTCTAACCTATTGATAACTTGGGTAGAACTCAGTGTAATATAAAATTATAGTAAATGTGTAAGAATAAAATGGCATGTCTTTTCATTCTATCTATATAATCATGGATGATGAAGAACATGAACATATGTGCCACGCCCCCCAAATTAGGTATGTGAGTGATGTATATGTATAGTCTATAAATATGTATAACCACATGTGAAATTATATATCATGCCATGCCCCATGTGAAAAATTAGAGATCAAAATATTGTGCTCTACACTATGCCTATAATCTACTATCTAGTTTTGTAACTATGGCATGTTGTATGAAGCTATATGTGTGAGACGTATAGTAATGTACATGCCCCCAAGTCTGGTATGAGTCTAAATTTATATCAAAGTTACTATGAATTCATATAATTTGAACCATTATATTTGAATAGTCTATGTATTAGTAAACTAGAATCATTATGGATCTTTATGATCTAAACCAATATATCTATAAACTAAAGGTATATCCCTCTAAATGTTAGAGTAATTCCAAGTGACCCATGTAATCTAGATCACTATATATTTCAACCAATCTAAGTTGAATCTGATAATCTAAATACTGGAAGTGTAAAAACCATTCTGAGTGACCCATGTAGTCTAAATTACTATAGATTTTTACCAATCTAAGCTAAATCTAATAATCTAACTATTGGAGATGTAAGAACCATGGTGTGTCCACTTATGAGAGTGGATGGGTATAATGGGTAAGTATAGGAATAAGAATAGTAGGAATGATGCCTCCTTTTGGGGAGAGGGATGAGATCTCATGATAGAGGAATTTGAGCCATAAGTGATAACTAGTGGTGTAGGAATGGATGTAAGTTTGGCTTATTGTGAGGAGATTGAAAGTTTGTTTGATTGATTAAGCTAAGTAGTTTAAAATTTGCCCAAACTTTTGATTGGTTAGGGTCAAGTTATATGTCTATATATAAAAGAGGTATAGGGATGTGTGTGTCATAGTAGGTGGATGATGTAGTAATAGAGCAAGGATTGCATGATGTTGAAGGTATCATTGTCATTATTTCATAGATTAAAATGGTTTGCAAAATGGAGCTACAAGGTTCTCATTATGGGAAAAATAGTATTTTGATTTGTATGAGAAAGTTGTTTGATATATGGTTTATTATTTTTGGGGAAATTAGTGTGTAATTAGTAAATAATAAAAAGTTTTGAGTAGGGGAAAATTAGTAAATAATATTCCAAATTAAAGCTATTGATTTATTAAATTTATTTATAATTAGAAATTTTCTAAAAATATTATTGAGAGAGATAAAATTGCACTTATCTTATTCTATGACAGGGTCTATAAATTTATGTGTAGGCCTAGGATGCTATCACAAATATAATCCTAAACTTCATTTCTTAATTGGATAGGAGTGATGGAACTGGACACCCTAGACTCCAGTGCTATAGTCCTTCTCTGACACTATTATCCTAAATATTTAAGCTTTTTGGGTTTTGTTCACCTGGTCAATGTGAGCCTATGTACCAAATTTTAGATCCTTGTTATCAATAGAGCTCCCTATAGATTTGATTCTTTTTGTACTTGTATCTTTTTTGAAATTAAATAGAACTTATTCAAATATAGAAAAGGGGTTAGTGTGTGTAAGATGCACTGGACATGCTTCACACCCCTTATGTGGTCACACTACCTACATACCAATACTTGGAGGAGGGATCAAGCCATATGTAGTTCTCCCTTTAAGAGTGTTTGGTGCAATAGTAAATGAAATTCAAGAAATGGTAAAACTAGGTATGTTTAAGATGATTAGGGATTGGTGTAAGGTCTTGAATTGGCTTTAAAGTGTATAGGATGGTTGTATGAAAAGAATAGGGAAGATTTATTGAGTGGTATTGCTTGTATTCTTTCTTACTTGAGTGATATTTTCCAACCCTCTCCAGATGATCTTTGAATGGTATTTTATATGGATCTATTGGTCATGGGTTAAATAAATTCATGTTAGGACAACATGATTAAAGATAAGGATCTAGAAGGAAATGATCATTAGGGCCTAAGATGCACTTGGACAATAGCACCAAAAGCTGGACACCGTAGGGTCTGGTATTAATGTCCAATTTGGGCACTATTGTCTTAAGCTAATGGGGATTAGGGGGATGGATTAGTCATGAGGAGATGGTCCTAGCTTAGATGGGATCAAGTTTAGAATGACACAAATGATTTTGAATTAATGAAATTAATACTAAGAGGGCCATGAGATCAAGCAAGAGGAACTTAGGGATTGGATGTCATTATCCATGCTCAAGTTACCAATTTTTGCATTTTATATGACTACATTTACCTCCTTTTATTCTAGTGATGTAGTAAAGTGAAATATTAGGATAAATGAAAATATAAATCATACCTAAACTTACCTACAAAGGTGAAGCCTATGAATCTTGTGTGATAGTGCATAGAGAGCACATTATGTAAGTGTGAATCTATAAAAGTAAAATAAAGAGTAGATCAGTTCTTATTATATGAAATATAAAATAATAATGTACAAACCTAGGTAAGAGAGAGAGAGAGTATTATAAATGAATGAATACACCTGAACATGTATGCAAACCAATATAAAACCTCTTGTGATGCTAAGTAAGGCTGAGTGTGTTGGGTATGTGTTGAATGATGTTGTACCAAAATTTATATCATGAATAAAGATGAGTGCTCAATTCCCTAAAAAGTGGCTCAATAATTCAAAGTCTAGTATTTTGGCCCCGTCATCACCTACTAAGTGAAGCTAGATGATCCTACATGTTTTAATCTATGTTTAGACTATGTATCCAACCCCTCTTAATAGGTGGCTCAAGAATACAAAGGCTAGCCTTTTGGATCCAGCATTTCCCCATAAAGTGAGGCTATAAACTAATACTAGTATGATGAATTATGTTATATGATATGGCTCATGAATCCCATTAATTCTCTATAAATCTAATAATGTGGTATGGATAGTTGAATTTGTATGATAATCTAGGCCAATGTTGGCCAACTCAAAAAATATAGAGATTAGGCTTGTATACAAGTCACTCCAAAATCGAAAATTTGGCTTATGTGGAAGCCACTTGGGAACTCAAGAATGTAGAGGTTAAGCTTGTATGAAATCCACTCCAAAATTTTTCCAACCACCTATAGATAGAGTAAGGCAGGTAACTATTGATAATGCTTCGGTAATGTTAAACTCAGAAAGAAAAACAAGAAAAAGTTTTGTGCAATCTACCCCCATCACAAGTGTTTAAAACATATATTCTAATCTAGAAGTTATACCAACTACCATATATAAAACTAGAAGTTAGAAGCCATCATGATTCACATGATTCCCCTTATATATAGATTTTCTAAGCAAAATTATACTAAAACTACTAATTCTAGTCTAAATTATAGCTGATAAAACTATAACTAATCTTACCTTTTTATCTATTTTTATAAATTTTGGTTCCTTTGATATTTGGATAGGAGCACTAGAAATGAATAGTATCACCATCGATGTTGTATTCCAGCCTTAGCACTTTTTGTCCTAATCTAAAAATAATCACTATTTTGGAATCTTAACTATCAACTTGGTCTATTCTGAGTGGTTTGATGACTGGTTACTATTGTGGTTGTTCTAAAACTAGATTTTTGGACTAATAAGAGATCTGATCTTTTTAGATAAAGCCCTTATTTGTTGGCCCCTCTTTTTAGGGTAGGAATAGGTACCTTGTAATGACTGCCCTCAAAAGAAGAATCACTATAAGTGGGTTATACTAGAAATATACATGATATAGAAATTATAATCAACAATATATCTCAAAATATAACATGATTTAAATTGAGATTTTTTTAGATCAATAGGGTTATACCTATATATATATATATATATATATATATATATAATATCATGTGTAATGTACTAAACTAGAATTTAAAGGTGGAAATTTTAGTCATTAGTTTGTTAGTTTGGTCAAGGAGGGATGGAGCATGATGTCCATCATGGCATCCAAAAGAATAGAAAAATGCATGATATGGATCATGGCATTACAATAATCAAGAAGCAATTAAGAAATAATCACATAAATCAAGAATCATACAAGAGTGGCCAAGCGGCCAAGCAAACAAGGTACATGGGTACATGTCACTCAAACTAGAAAGCAAGCATACAAATCATATTCAAATTCCACATATACATACAAGTGGAGCAATAAATTTTGTCACAAGGGCCACAAGAACATAGAATATTATAAATAAAGGACATTGGAAAATGTCCTAAGGCACACACATGAATAGAAACAAAGGACATTAGAAAATATCCTAAGGCACATACAGGAGACAAGCAAGAAATAGAAATGCAAGCACATCAATCTATGATAAGTAAGAAAAGAAAGCATGTAAAGGTTGGAAGTGTAATCATATCTAACTAATAAAATAAAGATATGAATGTATGTAAGACATGTATAGTACAAGACTAGGTATATGCTAAAAAATATACAAGTGATAGATATGAAATCTTGATAAAGTAATATGTATAAGCTAGTAAGTAATATATGTCAACATGATAACTAGAGTGTGTAGTATAGGAATGGCATAACTTGGATGGTGTATTCATGTTGAAAATTTTCCTAGTGGTATGTATGTCGATGTGTGTCTTGAATGTAGAAGTAGGATGCCCCCTCAATGGGTAGAGTGAAGCAATAAAGTAGCCAAATGTCACTACAGACACTTAAATAAGATCAAGTGAAGCATGGTAATGTAGATAAATTGACATATAATAACATGGAATAACAAATATAAGTCCTAGCATATTAGTAGTAGTGTAAAGCATGGATGATGCATACAATCAAAATGTTTTTGTTGTTTTGACATATTTGAATGTTTTTGGATTTTTGAGATGTTATATTATTTTTATATTTTGAAATATTTGAGCTATGTACAATAAATCATAAGATACTATGTAAAATAATTGAAAGGATATATGTACAAGCATATAAACAAAGCAATATGTACACAATGATATGAAAGACTAGGTTGGAGGGGGGAAAGGGTCTAAAGATGGATCCCATTAGGGATGAAAATGGAGGAAAGGGTCATGGCCATCATTAAATGTCTTGAGATCATCATCATAAGTGTCATCATATGTTGCAAATGTTGTGTTCATGGTGTTATCATGTCAAAGGAAAATTGAAGGTTGCTCTGATGGTGGAGATGTTGACTCTACTCTAGGACATTTATCCCTTCTAGTAGATGACTTTAATGGAAGTAGTGGAGTTGGTGCTATAAATGGTGTTATAATATAAATAATATCTTGATCCTATAGTTTATCCAATTTCTATTGTAAAGTTATACATGAGTTTGTATCATGGCCTGTAATCTTGTGAAAATTAAAAAATGGGCAACCATCCTATTGTGATAATATGTTGATAGATATGTGTCATACTATAGGTAATGTGATCACTCCATGATCAAGTAATATCTATAACATAAATTATGGTTGATGTTGTGTGTTACCTACCTAAATTTGAATAACTAGCTCTATATCCATAGAGGTAACTATGTGAATTATATGTGCCAAGTGATATATATATATGGCTATGAGTGTGGAGTATATCTTGAGAGTGTAGTGTGAGATTCTAAAAGTGATGTAGGATATGGAATGATAACTATATAGTCATCATGATACTCTCTTGGTCCAACTGGTGTAAAGCTCAATCCACACAAATAGTCATGTATGAGTGTGGGTGTCATATCATCCTCTGAAGAAGCTTGATAATTTGTATCAACATCATGTATATATGGTAACTCAGAATTTACCATAAGGGGTAACTGTGATATAAGAGTCTCATCATCTATAGAAGTAGAAGATGGTATTACTACAAATGTATATATAACTAATGGAGTAATTATGCAATTAATTAGAACTATTAGTATTATTCTCACTAATTTTATAACTATAACAGGTATAGGAACTATGACTAAAGGAGTATTTAGAATGGATGAAGCTACTATAACTAGCAAAATATATGGACATAAATGTATGACTGTAAGTGGAGGAGTCTGATAAGTGTTAGTCTCTCTATCCTCATATGTATGTCTCTAATCAAGAGAGATGCAATGAAGTGGTCGTTGTATTATGAGATATGGTGTCCCATTTGGCAAAATAGTCAAATTTGATTCTATAATTTGACAATATCTAAATGGTTAGTTGTTTTCTAGACACAATGGAGAGTAGAAGGAATGGCCCCCATAGCATATATCCAAGGTCATCTAAGTAAAATATTATAGTGGAGAGGACCTAGCATGACTTGGAACTATGTATGGAGGGTTTTAAGTCCTACCATGATATCCAAAGTAATTTTTCCCAATGTCTATCATGGTATATCATCAAACCCTCTAATTTTTTTATATGATTTTTGCATTGATGTCATATCTATGCCCATGGTTTGTAAGAATGTGATATTACATATATTAAGTCTAGAACCACTGTTAACTATCATCTCTTGACTGCACTAGTTTTGACTTGAAATTGAATGAATAGTGGTAAATTTTGATAAATTAACTATCTAAGAAGGCATATCCTCACTATCAAAATAAATTTCATCTTCTATAATTTTTAGAGTATTAACCATTGATGAAAAATAAGAAATTTTTGAATCAATGGGTATAGAAGTCTGAGTGAGTGCTTGATAAAGAATGTCCTTAAATACATTATCTTTTTGAAGTAGTTCTAATATGGAAATCTTAGTTGGAGTGTTTCTCAACTGATCAACAATATCATATGCCTTATGTAGATCTACTTGTGTAGGTGGGTTTGGCCTAGGATGGGTAGGAATAAAAGAGTGATGGGCCTCTTGGATAGGTGGAGGAGGCATGGTGACACATCGAGTATTATCTCTAACCATATTATCTACTATTTGTATAGGATTAATAGTAGCTACAAAAGAAGAGAAAAGATAATTGATGGGTTGAGGTGGTGAAGGGACAAATGGTGTTAATTGGGCTCTCTGGTGATGGGTAGTGACTTATGGAAGGGTAAAATGGACCATGAAACATGACTTGACATGGCTTAGAAGCTCCAAGGGAGGTGATGCAAGAGATGTATTAACATGTTTAAGAATAAAATGCTTAACATCATCCTATATAATGAAAAATGAGCATGAAATACAAAGAATGAAGCTTTGTACTAACATATGATAGACTTCATCATTCATGTACATGATAGGGCCCATTATGGTTTCCTCATTATTTTCAATAAATGTAAGAAATATTGGTCAATAAGTGAGATTCATTTTAGAAATTTGATTATGGATGTAAGGTGATACCTCAAGAAGCAAAAAGGTGCTAGTATATGTAACTATGGATTTGACAATAATATTTTTGCAAAATACTATGAATTTTTGAGTTAAGTATGCAAGTAAAAATTTAGAAATTTATGGGAAAGTGTTTGATTTAATGGGACCTATTATATACAACAAGGGTTTTGAGGAAAATAAATTTTTTTTTTAATTACTATGAATTTTTGAAATTTGGAATGATTTTCTTATGTTAATATGTAAATGAAAATTTAGAAAATTATTGAAAAATTACTAGGAGCTAGTTGATACAACTAGGGTTTGAAATAAAATTATTTTTAAAATTACTATTGAATTTTATAATTTGAATCAAATTTTTGATTTATATATGTAATCAAAAAATCAAGAAATTATTGGATTAATATTGGAAAATTATAGGGACCTAGGGTATTTAATTAGGGTTTCAAATAAATTTATTTTAAAATTTACTACTAAATTTTAAAATTTGGGATGACTTTTTGGTTTAAATATTCAAAAAAAATTAGAAATTTATGAGAAAAATTAGCTAGGAATTTACCCTATGGTTTTTATGCATAATTTGAAGTAAGTCAAGTTCACCAAATGATTTATTATTTTTGGGGAAATTAGTGTTTAATTCATAAATAATAAAAAGATCTAAGTAGGGGGAAATCAATAAATAGTATTCCAAATTAAAGCTACTAATATGTGAAATTTATTTTTAATTAGAGATTTTCTAAAAATAGTAGTGAAAGAGAGAAAATTAAACTTATCTTATTTTGTACTAAGTTGAATGAGACAAGGTCTAAAATTTTATGTGCAGGCCTGGGACACTATCATAAATAGAATCCTAAAATTCATTTATGAATTAGATAAAAGCACTAAAATTAGACACCCTAGGCTCTAGTGTTATAGTCCTTCTCCAACACTATTATCATAAGGATTTAAGCTTTCTAGTTTTTGTTTGACTGGTCAGTGTGAGCCTGTGTACCAAATTGTAGAGCTTCATTATCAATAGAACTCCCTATAAAGTTGATTCTTTATGTACTTATATCTTCTATGTAATTGAATGGAACTGGGCAAATATGGAAAAGGGGTTAGTGTGTGAAGATGTATTGTATGTGCTTTACACCCCTTGTGTGGGCACACTACCTACATACTAATACTCTGAAGAGGGATCAAGTTATATGTATTTCTCTCTTTAAGAGTGCTTGGTGCAATATTGAATGAAATATAAGAAATGATAAAATTTAGTATGCTTGAAATGATGAGGGACTAGTGTAAGGTCTTTAATTGGCTTGAAAGTGTATAGAATGGTTGTATGCAAAGAATAGGAAAGATTGATTGAGTGGTCTTACTTGTATTCTTATTTTCTTGAGTGATATTTGCCAACCCTTTTGAAATAATCTTTGAATGGGATTTTATGTGGATCTATTAGTCATGGGTTAAATGAATTTGTATTAGGCTAACATGATTGAAGATAAGGATCTAGAAGGAAATGAACATTGGTGCCTAAGATGCACTTGGATAATAACATCAAAATATGGACACCCTAGGGTCTAGTGCTAGTATCCAAGTTGGGTGTTATTTTCCTAAGTTAACAGGGCATGGGGGGGTTGATTAGTCATGAGGAGAGGGTACTAACTTAGTTGGGATCAATTTTTAAAGGCCATAGATAATTAGGAATCAATAAAATTAAGCTTAAGAGGGTGATGAGAGAAAGTAAGAGGGACCTAAGGATTGGGTATCATTAGCCATGCTCAAGTTACCAATTTTTGCATTTTATATGACTATAATATAAGAAATTAGATTAATTCTTGATTCATTTATCCATCATTCATCATTAATTCTTGATTCATTTTATAGTGTTTTTTCATGGCAAGATATGAATTAGGGAGTTCTATAGAGGCCAAGTGATGGAGACACTAAGATTGTTACCTTTTTCAGTTGATGAGAAAGCTATGGTGGATAAAGTAGGGTTGGGTCATGTGTGTGACCTAGGCACATGCAGTGGGATAGGTATCTAATTACCACTTTATGTGAGAGGTGGAGTGCAAACACATGTACTTTATAACTTCCTATTGGAGAGATTACAATTATTTTGGAGGATGTGTACAATATTTTTGCATTTGTTGGTTAGTAGATGGCATGTGAATTTGTAGGATGATAAGGGTACTAATGTTATTGATCATGCATCCTTGTATTTTTTTGGTGTGCCCTCAAGAATACATAAAATAGGTAGTGATAGTGATGTATTATTGTCAACTATAGTACAATATAGTGTTTTGTGCCTATAAAAGTGGTTGGCCATGTCATTAGTTTCATTTATTATTGTGAATGGGAGTAGGGTTTTAATTCATATAGGAAGCATAGGATCTTATGAAGTATAGAAGTATATGGCACTATTTTCTCATAGGATAAGACTATGCTTTCCCACTTAAACAGGGATCTATACTAGTTTACTCATGAGGCATTCAATGGTGGTGTGAGCATAGCTACTTTATTGTATTATTAGGTTTATTAGCACATAGAAATTATACAATTGATAAGATTATTGAGGGAGAGGTGGGCACGTCCATAGCTATTTGGGGAGAGGTGGATGAGTATGTTGGATATCAAATCTCCTAAGATATATTACTATAGAGGAATTTTAGATAGATTGATGGCTTGGGATATCATATGGAGGCCCTATAGAGGATTCCCTAAGTGGCCCAAGAATGGAGTGTAGTTATGGTATATGAGGGTCAGTTATTGGTTACATGAGCACTAGGCTAGAGTGTATGAGTGATTTTAGTATGATTTCATGACTAGATAGTTTGGGGGACCATCAGATGTGCCCCCTATAACATGGATGTGGGTGAGGAGTGCATAGGCAATAGTGAGGGTAGGAGTTTGTTAGAGGTCTATTGAGGTTGAGTTATCACCATTACCTTTGTATGTGTGAGATGTGACTATAGATATTCCTAATGTAGATGATGTTGGATGTATAGAGGCATATACCATATGGTGTATGAGGCATTGGTGGGCTCTATTATATCCTATTGATGGAGGGGATGCTCTTGAGTATGAGGATCCTACATTGATCTAAATGATGAGAGGTAAGAATTGATTCTATTTGAATTGTGTACAAGTTTATGCTTGTTTTAGCATGTTTTGAAACTATATGTCTAATGTAGTTTTGTACTTTTATGTGTAAGTGGAGTGGGAGGTGTTCAGGATGAAGCACCTGCTGGGGGAGGAAGTGGAGATGATGGGTTTTGGGAGACCATCATTGAGGTGACACTCTAAGAGATGACATAGAAAGTACCTAATGATGTTGTGGAGGAGAGTTTGATAAATTGAGTGATAGTTATAGATAAAATTTATGCTCATTTGTTTCATAAAACTATTATAGCTACAGCTATATATGTTAGGTCAATAAGAGAGAGAAAGAGAGAGAGAGATGAGTTAAGGGATAAGGTAGATAGGCATAGGATGCCTCCACTAGATTATGAATTTATGAGTACAAGGATTATGGATGAGTACATAGAGCTTCAAAGGTGATATACAGTCTTACACAAGGAGCATGGTTGGCTATTAGAGCAAGAGAGTCATCATAAGAGGCATTCAAGAGCTCAAAGAGGCATGGGGTCATCAAGTGCTACACTGGACTATGGGACTAGTACTAGAGGAGAGAGTGAGACTAAGAGTGAGGGCATGATGCCCATTCATTATTGATTATATCTTGATAGGATGTATATGTTTTGAAAAATTCATTATATAAATGGATACTAGGTTGAACTTTTATTTAGGCATATTATGTTATAGATTATGGAATAGATTGGTATTGCAATTTGTTGATTTAAAAATAGTTGATTTGGTATTGATTTTGAAGGTTTTATGTGTTTGGAAAAATGGTACTTGGGATATGTGATTTGATTGTTTGTTGATAAGTGTGATGTTAGATTTTGATTTGTAATCATATGTAAGAAAAAAATTGTTAGTTTTTTAATTGATAAATTATTTGGATAAACTGAGTTGGTTTAATGTTGGTAAAAATATGATTTGGTAAGATCTTTATTTTGATAGGTTAGTTTTGGCTATAGATAGTTATTGGGAATTAACAATGTTAGTTGTTAGTATATGAGGATGTATGATAGCACATTGTGCATATTACTTCCCTAAGAGTGGCTCAAGAATTCAAAGACTAGGTAGACCTTTGGCTCCATCATTGCCCTACCAAGTGAATCTATGAACTGATACTAGTATCAATGTGTGTCATATCACTCTATGTTGTATCACTATACGAATCCTAATGGCCAACTAAACAAGTTCCCATATTGTTCATGCTATCTAGAAATATGCTTTATATCTGATATTATCTATTATGTACTAAATGCAGTTATACATGGAGATTCTAAAAAATGCAACTTTATTGAATGTGATATAGAAACTATGTGTTCTGAAGAAGGCTCATTTATCCATAATCATATTCCTTATGGCCTCTATGACTAAACAATAGATCAAGATAGAGTTAAAACCTATGATGGGGGGTCATTTAATCTCAATCATAGTAGGTTGTTATATGAAGTAGGTCCCTAAAAATTTGACTAAAGTGAATATCTCTATAGAGTAATACTTTATGATGTGGGTTCATTTAATCTTAACCATAGTGGATTGCTACACGAGATAGGACTCAAAAAATTAGGTTATAGTGAATATTTCTCTAGAGCAGTACTCTATTGTGGTGTTTGTGACTCTGTTAGATATGTATATGGAACTACACTATGTAATCCTTGTACTACACTGCTATATGTAAGCTTCTCTTATTGTATTGGTTTCCAAATCTTTTGAATAGGTGGAATAAAAAATATCTTATGAGGCTCTATCTGAGAACCCATATTTTTATCATGATAAGTGATCGTTGATTCCTATAAAGGAATGTCCTAGGATGACTTAATCATGGATGAATTAGGTCTATGGTTTTATAATGGAGGAGAACTTGGTACCCCTATGTGAATGCTATGATGACATTATCAACACATCTAGTAATACAATCTCTAAGTCCATAACAATCATTATCTTTGTATCCATGGATATGATAATAGTTTCAAAAGGGCCAATGTGGTTGTCTCTGTAAGAGATGTGGATCTCATTGATTAGTGAAAGTCAATGTGATTAACCTCCTATCTAATAATGTTGATAATATGACACATGGGCTATCCCACTCTAAATAAAATTATAGTGGTGCCTTATTATTATTTTTTGTATTGCATATTGTGGGTTATGCTTTAGAAATTAGGTCTTTGTTCTTGATTGGTTATTTTTTTGGTTGTGGTCTCCTATCTTATTTATGACATGGTAGATGTTGGATGCTAGGAGTTATAGGTATTGTTGTGAAATCTAGAGTGATTCAATTGACTGAATCTACTTCAATCAATCCTAATTTCTTTTCCAAAGCTAGAACTATGTAGCATAAGTGCCTAAAAGAAGACTCTATCTGATATAGTAAATGATTGAGGAGAGGTTGGTGAAGCTCCTTAATAAATATATTTTGAATCTCTAAATCTATTGGTTTATATATCAATCTTAGCATGTGAGTCTTGAATCATAAGATATACTCACTAATTAGTTCTAAATTATTTTGATGTAATGTGGCAAGTTTCTCATATATAACATGAGGACCTGTGTTTGTTATCTAATATCTAAGAAATGCCTCCTATAAGACATCATATGTGTGTAAGGAGCCAATAGGGAGTAGATGAAAGAACCAAATTTTTGCTTCACCCACTAATGTCTATTATAATAACTTTATTAGAATCAAAGGACTTACATGAGATGGCAAAGCCTTTTGAAAGGCTTGAAGGTGTATGTATGGATATCTAGTTTCATCAAAGTGAGGCAATTATGGTATCTATAAATGCTTAAGCAATGAAGATTTTATGAATTTCTTCAAAATGGGATTACCATGTAAATCATTGGCATCCATCCAAGACTTATAAGCCTTATTTTCTAGGGTAATGAGATGTACTTGGTGTTGTAATTCACCAACTACATGAATCAAAGTGATAATCTCTTAGGATGGTATATTAGTATCTTGAAGTGGTTCATTTAATCATTGAATTTGATTGTTAATTTTAGCCATGAGAATGTTACATTTAGCAATTGGATCATAAAGAGTAGGTGTGCTCACTTGAACCTTGGGAGTAATGGTAACTTGGACCTTACTCGAGGGATGTGGGCTACCATTCTCTTTAGGTGAAGAGTGAGAACTAGTTTCTACTATAGTGAGGGGTAGCTTGGGAGACTCATTGGTATCTTTATGTTTTATCGAATCACATTATAATTGAGTAGAATATAGGATATTAGAATTAACATATGCATTATTTTAAATAGAATCATTCATATAAGTAGAAACAAAATTTGTTAGTGCATTATGTTTGAGAGGAGAAATGAGAGAAGATTTAGAGGCATGAGATGTGTTTTCTTCTTTACCATGTGCATAATAATCATCATTGTTCCATGCATTATCAAAATTTAAATATTTTTCATAATCACTCTAATTTTCATATTCATTTGCATGTTCAATATCATACTCATTATCACTTTCATTGTCATTAGGGAGAGGTATAAGAGAAGAATTTAATTCTTTTCTAATATGTAATAAATTATCATGTGAAATTGGAATATTTTGTGCATCTATGTTATTCATGGATGGAGTGTATGCATTATTTTTATTTTTAATATGAGAAGTAAGAGAAGATTTCATTTAGACATTCTTTTGATAAAGTGGATTTGAGAGCATGAGATGCATCATTTGAACTAAGTATTGGTAATTTGATTTTATTGCATTTATGTCGTTATATTTTAAACATAGAAGTAGTGAGAGAGAGAGCGAGAGAGAGATTAGGTTTACATGGAATTAAATTATCACCAATAAGAGGTTCACTCAAAAGTGCATGACTAATTTTTTCATTTTGTACATTTTGCATAGGAGAATGAGGTGAAAATTAACTTTCCCATTTTTCAAAATTATTTTCTTTAGAGGGAATAAAAGTGATAGGTTTGAGAGAAGGAGATGCATCTAATTTTTCTTCACTATAACTTTTGCATCTATCATTATATTCCTCATTAAAATAATAGTAATTATCTTCATTATAAATGAAATCATTTTCCAAATTTTTAGCCAATGTAGAATTTTGCAAATTTTTCCATTCATTGTCATAATTATGAGAAAAATTTAGAAATTGGTCTATGGGATGAGAGGGAAGAAGTGCCTTAGTGGCCATATTATTTCTTTCACCAAAGAGAATGTGCAAAAGTACTATTAAGTAAATAAATGCAATAATAACTACTAACATAGAATTTTTGAAAATATTTTTGATAATCTAATTAATTTGCAAAAATTTCAAAATATTTTTCTAAAAATTGCAAGGCTTGGGGTTTTAGGACCTAGTTTAGGAATCTAGGATTTGGGTTAGGGTTTTAGAATTTTTGAAAATTATTATTATAATTTAAATTATAAAATAATATTTTGAATAGAATTAATGCATAAAAATTTATGCAAAAATCAAAAAATTGAAATTAAATTTTTACATAAAATAACTACTAATATTTAGATTTTGAAAATATTTTTGACACTCCAAATAATTTGCAAAAATTCCAAGATATTTTTCTAAGAATTGAAAAGGAGGTAGGCTTAGGGTTTGAGGACCTAGTTTGAAAATCTAGGGTTTTGAGCTAGGGTTTTAGAATATTTGAAAATTATGCAATAATTTAAATTCTAAAAATAATTTTGAATAGGATAAATGAAAAAAAATATACAAAAATTAGAAATTGATTTTTTTTCACAAAATAACTACTAATGTTGAGATTTTGAAAATATTTTTGATACTCCAAACAATTTGCAAAAATTCCAAAATATTTTTCTAAAAATTGTAAAGGAAGTAGGCTTAGGGTTTGAGGACCTAGTTTGAAAATCTAGGGTTTTGGGCTAGGTTTTTAGAATTTTTGAAAATTATGGTAATAATTTGAATTCTAAAAATAATTTTGAATAGGAAAATGCACAAAAATTTATACAAAAATCAAAATTTTGAATTTTTTTTTTTACACAAAATTTGAAGGAAAAACCCTAAGGGTATCTAGAGTATTAGATTTATTCAAAGTAAGTCAGGTTCACCAAAATATTCTATTATTTTTTGGAATCTAGTGTTTATTTCCTAAATAATAAAATGTCTGGAGTAAGGGGGAAAATAGAGTTTAATATGACAAAATATAAATTTTTATCAAATAATTTGTATGAGGAAGAGAAATAAACTTATCTAAAAATGGACTAAAATGAATTATTCAAGAGCTATAAATTGAGGTGTAGGACTATGACACTATCATGAATCTATATATCATCTTCATTTTATGATTGGATAGGATCATTGAAAATGGATAGGAGTGGCACTGATGTTGTAGACCACCTCTACCACTATTATCTATGAGATATGAGCTTTTTGGGTTTTGTTCACTACCTCAGTGTGAGATAATGTACAAGATTTTAGAGGCTAAAAATAAAAAAAGCTTGTTATAGGTCCATTTCAATATCTAAATAATGTATTTATCTACACACATATAAATAACAAATGTGTCAAATGTAAAAAGGGGAAAACTAGGTTAGGGGAAGAATGATCACATGATCAAGAACCCCTACTGTCTTGATCACTACCTACATTCACCCTCAAGCTAGGTTGTCAGATCAAATGTAGTTCTCCCTTAGGGAATGTGCATGGTAGATGAAAGAATTACTTTTGCCTAGGCCCTTCCTTGATCAAGCATACAAGTCTATGTGTGATACAAAATGCTAAGCCATACTATTTATTGATTTTTATTTTGTAATGTGCCAAAGTGGTAAGTGCTAGATATAAAATTCCTTGTGTATTCCTTTATATAAGAGACATATTATTTAGAATTTGAGAGTTTTATTTACATTTGGTCAATATTAGAAAACTAAGAGATGAGGATAAGAAATGGGTTAGGAATCAACTAAAAAAATAAACTAATAATTGGCATTCAAAATAACCCTAGACAAGAGCTAATGGACACTAGTGGCACTGACACTATAGTCCAACCCCAATGCTCATATCCTATAGTCTCAAGACCTAGGGAGATGGAAAGAGGATAGAAAAATTGACCTGGCTAAGGTGGAATGACTATTTTAAAGGCTTAAGATCACTGAGAATAGGTAAAAAAGTTATTCAAGAATAGAACAAAACCCAAATGAATAAAATAATAGATGTGGTTAAATGTGAACAAAGCTCATATTCTCCAGTTGGAGTCTCCTATGAAATGACTATAAAAATACATGATATGTGTGGTTACTTGACCAATTTAGGGTGTATACAATAGTAATATCTTCTCAAAGAATAAAAAGGTTATATGTGTTTATGACTTTAATCATAATGGATGAAGTGTAGGGTTCCCCCTTGAGGGATTAGTTGGCAAAGAGTCGGTAAACAGTCACTCGAAGAAGGAAATGAGTGGACCAAACAAATGAAAACATAATTATTTACCCAAAGGCAATTAGAATCATTAAGATTGTAAGTGGGATGGTATATAATGATTTGCCCATAGGTGGTTATAATCATTAGTATCCTAATTATGGAAAATAAGCCCCTATCAAGTAGAAAAAAATGAATGATTTGCCCAAAGGTAGTTATAATCATTAACCCTCAAATTGGTGGAAACACAATGATTTTCCTAAAGGTAGCTATAATCACTAGAAATACAAGTGGGATGATGTACAATTATTTTCCCAAAGGAAGTTATAATCATTGGACCTCGATAGTGGTAACCATGATATGAAATAATGATGGTAAATATGATGATGTCAAATTGATACAAAGGTTAAAGATGAATTAGACAACCTACTAGTAGCGAGATGCTCATCTAAACTAACAAGAAGGATAATTATTTTATTATTTAATTACTCTATTTGGGATATGATTTTGATTAGGTTAGGAATATTGCTAAAGCTAGTGTCAAAGAGATATCATCATTGTATTTATCACGTAGACTCTTCGAATCTCATTTTTGATATATCACTTATTGGTAGGAATCATGATAGAACACTATGATAACATGGCCAAAATATGCATAAGGACTAACTCTTGACCCAATAATCAATATAAAATAATGCATCAATGATAAGAACCATGATGACAATGTTGATGTATGAATATGGATAGACTCAATAATAATGCACAAGGAATCAACCAATGGATACATATAGACTAAGTTGATGTAATAGTACTTGAAATCAAACAAATAGGCACACCAACAAACAAATAAACAAAACAAAGATAATCAACAAATAAACAAATAATGGTTAATTACAATGTTAGTACAAACACTATGATCAAATGAGATAACAAGCATTGCCCATAGCAAATAGGTATCAACTTAACAAACAAACAAGATGGAGTAATAAAATAAAAGGAAGGGGGTGGTCAAGTTATCTTCATATGCACTAGGCAAGTAGATGTTGCCTACATAGTTATATGGATGTAATATCCAACAAAAACTTTAGGTTGAATGTAGTTCTCCCAGGATATGGAATAAAAGAAACATGATGAGAAATAAAACATGATGAATGTGATAGAATAATATGGTAATGAACTCACAAAATGGAAAGAGCATGGCATAAAAAGGCCAAAACGGATGGGGAAACTGAATGATAAGTGATTTCTTATGAATTAATGAGGGTTCCCATAATCTTTAAGGAAAATAAGTGGTCAATGTTTTTAGTTTTTCTAAATCAATTTTACAAATGTTTTTGGTTTTTATAAATCAATTTTACAAAAAAAATTGGAATTTTGGAGTATCTCAACTCAATTGAGAATGATAAGATACTAAACGGTCCAAGCTTGTAAAATGGTGACATCATTTAAACTAAAAATGTCACTCATAAAATGGTGAGAGCATATGAAAAGGGAGAATGAGATGATCTCAACAAGTATCAAGCATTACCCACATAGTCCTAAAATAGCCTCAAGTCATAGTAATTCCACCATAAAGTAGAGTAATCTGACTAGTGGGGCAACTAATTCAAACAAAATAATCATAGTTTGCATAATGTCATAGTGTGGCATAGGAATGTCAAGTTGGTATGTTAAGGAATAATAAACAAGTGTTGCCCCTGATTTTCCATAGGTAATTATTTCCTAGATCAATGATACTAATTTTTCCATAGGTGTTTATAATTAGTAGCAATACCAATGAGACACTGATTTGCCCATAGGTGGTTCTAATAAAACCCACACAAATAAGGTATTATAAATAATTAAATAATAAAATCAATATGCAACTACCAAACTTCTATCATATTACTCTAAAATATGACCTCTAACTAGAATTCATGAAACAACTATTGAAATTGATCTGATTCTTCATGTTAAAAGTAGAACCAATGGATGAATAAAGGTCAAACTAGCTAGGTAGGTAGTGTCAAAGCATGCTTGGTCCATAGAAAAGGTATGGTATAATGTAATGGTGGAATGGCAAAGTGATAGAATGGTAGACTGGTATGGTATAAATAATAATGTTAATAGTATGATACAACTTGAAATGGTCCTCATAGAAAATACACTAAGTCACTCAAGTGAAGTAATGCTTGAGGTGTATAATGTTCACTAGATCATCAAGTTCATCTCCATCTGGTGTGGTGAGCCTGTAGGCTCTAGTGCCATAGTTTGAAACAATGATGAATGATGAGTCCATAAAATGACTCATTATTATTATTATTATTATTATTATTATTATTATTATTATTATTATTATTATTATTTATGGCCTTAAATATATTAAATGGTTGAGAATTGTATGTAATCTCAATATTTATAACTTGCATAAGGTATGAAATAGATGATTTTATCTATATAAACTCATGTAAAGTCTAAGTCTATCTACTTTGCACTTTATTCTAACATTTACATGTTATAGACCCCACATTTTGACATGTACAAGTAATAGTAGTATTAATATGAGTTTTGACAAGATTTCATGAAGACAAGGAGGATCCAAGATAAATAATGAACCATATAAGACCCAACTATGAATTCAAAATCTTGTTAAGGATTTTGACAGTCAATTGTAGATTTTGATAGTCAGCTACAAATTTGACAATCAGCTACAGATTTTAATAGTTAGCTATGGATTATACCAATTTTGCTATGGATTGACTTAGATTGATTTAGAATTGATCATAGTACATTCCAAAGGGTTCAAATATATTCTCCAACTTCTTTATTATAATCTAGAATACTCTTTTCAACATTTCCATTCTTGTGCATGTATATAAATAGTTGTATATTTTTGTTTAGTCTTCCATTTTTAGGAGTTGTTACTCTAGGTTACAATAATGAAGATATAAGATATGAGTATCAATATATATAAATATTTGGTTGATATAGTTAGGCATGGAAATTTTTATATTTATTCTTTGACTTTTTAAAGATCTCATTGCAACATATTTCTGTTCTAACTATATCACCCAATCTATCTAGAATATCTTCCTATTTCAAATTAGTTAACTTGTTACATGAGATGTAGAGATAAAAAAATTCTTGGTATAGAATATATATATATATATATATGATTGTATCTATAACTTTTATGCCTACATATAGAGATATTGTAAGTTTGGTTATTTTTTGAAATTTAAAGTATTGCAATAGTTTCTTTTATAAATCTATGTGTTGAAGAAATATCTTAGAGTTGAGTTGATTTGAACCTAGATCTGAGATTGAGCAAGGACCCACTCCCCAAGGAGATAGTATATTTATTTGGTACTTATAAGTTTATTTGTATTTGTTTCAATTAAATATTGATAGAGATATATGTTTGTATAAGTAAGATTGAAAACATGTAGGGTAGATTGAATAGTTAATTTGTTATCTCCATCATAAGAATTTATTTCATTCTTTTAGATTTTGAAAATATAGAATTATGATTGATTTTACTTAGTAAGTGAGGATTTTATATTCTTTTAATTATGCAAGAGTGATTTGAATAGGTTTTTTCTATAGTTGTGTGAAGAATTTCCATATTTTTCAAATTAGATTAGATTGGGTTATTTATGTTTTCTACAAAGAGTGTTTATTTCCAAGTAGTAGCTTAGAAGTTAGAAGTAGATATAGATTAGCATAACATCCAAAAACCCCCCAAAAACAAGTATTGTTAACCTAAAATCAATAAAATAGCTTACTTTAAATAGCTTTAGGCACTACACTAGTAAGAATAGACACCAACATAAGTTGGTTAAATAAAGGGGTAATAAAAAAACCCATAATTTTTGGTCTCATTACCAGGGACCCTTTCAGGTGTTAATAAGGTAAACACTCAAGCTAACAGTACATGCAACATAAAAATAAAAAAATATAATAAAATCACTCTCTTATTAAAATCAAGTATATGAGTAGGCCATGGAATTCATAAGGTAGATTTATTCCAAAATATTATGATCTTTTACAGGAAAGAATCAAGATAGTCACAGACAAAACTGACAAATTGCAAAAAGAGATTAAAAATTTTTAAAAAATATCTCTAAAAGACCAGAAGAATTCTCTTTTACAACAACTAAAATTGTAGATATTGAATAACCAGAATCTTTCTTCTCAACATAACTTTATTTGAAATGGGAGAAAATGTAGGCCAAGTGGAGAATCCTCATAGGAATGCTCCTGAGAGGACCTTCTCTTATCCTATTATCTTTGAAGATGATGAATAACCAACAATGAAAAATATTTCTTCAGTCAATATACCTACCTTTAGTGGTTTGTCCATCGAATACCTAGATCAATTTCTTTTTGAGTTTAAGGTTCATTTTCAGACTTATGATTACACCTCAAATAGCCAAAAGTTAAAAAAATTCCTTCTACTTTGAAGGAAGGAGCAATGAGTTGGTTTATGGGTTTAAGAGGGAACTCTATTCACACTTGGAGAGAAATGTAAATAGTATTCTTGGATAAATATAAATATTATTATAGGTTTAAGGATAGGAAAGAAGATTTTTTTAAAATCAGATAAAATGAAGATGAGAGCCTTTAGGATTACTTAGATCATTTTGCCTTTGCTTTCAATAGATGTGGTTATGAGCTAACTAAAGAAGTGATTACAACTATTTTTCTTAAGGTATTGAATTACTCTTCTATGGATTCTTTGAACCTTATAGGGAAAGAATATATTATTAAAATGGATTTCCAAGAAATCACATGGTTATGCACAAACTACTCTAGAACAAAACCTAGCAATAGATGAGTGAAATTGAGAAAATCTAGCAATATAAGCTAGATCATGGAATAATTAGAAAACTTTGAAATAGATATACTAGTCTAGTTAAATTCAACATTAAATGGATTATATGTCAAGGCCAAATCCAATACTAATCCATTGGAGATCTATTACCCAAAATGCAAATTGAAACATGCACTTAGAGACTATCCTTTGGATAAAACTAACATTTATGAAATATATTATGCTAACAATTATGACACAAAGAATTTTAGTCACTTCCCTAGTCTCAAGAATTAGTTTAAATAAAATTTACAAACCATAAAATAAATCAATTATGTTTAAAGACAAGGAAATACCTTTCAACAAAATCAATAGTTTGCCTCAAGAATTCCTTATCAACAATTGCATGCACCTCCAAAAATGTGGGTTGTACTACCATGGGGTACCCAAGAATGGATTCCATAATAGTGGATGATGCCCCAACCTTTTCAACAAACATGGATGCCACAAGGTCATTAATAGCCATGGACAAATTAATATTGGAATTCTAGTCCAAATTATAATTAAAAACACCAAAAAATATATCCATAAGAAAAATAAAAAGCATTAATATCTCCCTAAGGAAATTAAGCAACCCATACAAAACAAGTAAACAAACCTCAACTACCTACTTAGCCAGTAACAAATCCAACAAATAGACAAGTTTTTTTAAATGAATAGGGTGAAACACTAGGGGTAGGATATATTGAATGTACAAACATTCATCTCAGATTAGGAAGAACAGTGCAAGAACCTCAGATCATCATCACAAAAGTACCACAAGAAAAAACAAGCCCACAAATTCAACCAAAAGAAGAAGAGTTCAAAGAAGACACTGAAAAAGCAAAGGAAGTTATCATAACACCTCCATCTGTGCCTTTTTTAGAAATATTAAAGGAAGTAGAAAATAACAAGGAATCTAAATTGATCCAAGAACTTAGAAAACTAAACATAGAGATTCCATTGTTAAAAGCCATCAAAGACATCCCAAAGGTAAATCGAGTGATCAAGAGTCTATGTATCAAGACACCTAGTAGAAAAAGTCAATATCCTAAGACCATATAGGTTAATGTTAAGATTGCTTATTTATTATCAAGAAAGTTGTTTTTGCCTAAATATGGAGACCTAAGAAGTCCTATCATTTCTATAAAGATTGGATAACATGAGATACCAAATGTATTGGTAGACTTAGGAGTTACTATTAATGTGATGACTATAGACACCATGAAAAATCTCTCTTTGAAGGACATGAAATCAACCACCACAATCCTACAAATGGAAGATCATTCAACTACCAAACTATAAGGTGTCATTGAAGACATAATGTTGACTATAGAATCATGGGAGTATTATGTTGACTTTATTATCCTTCAACCTAAAAATAAATAGATCAGATACCAAATAATTCTAGGAAGACCTTGGTTAGCAATTGTAATAGCATTGATTTATTTTAGATCAGGAGACATGACCATCTCTAATAGTCTTAAAGAAAAATGGATTTCTCTATATCCACTTGCTTAACCATCCAATACTATCAAATAGTTGTGGGTTGACCAACCTGATGAAAAATGTGATAGCATTTATTCTCTAGATATGGTTACAATCACTAATCATGTAGAGGAAGTAGAATGACTTATTAATAAGTATTGGAACTACTATGGATTTTGGTAGTCTAGCTATGGATCTTAACAGTCTAATTATGGATCTTGACAGTCTAGTTATAGATCTTGGCAGTCTAGCTATAGATTAGATGGACTAGCTATGAATTTGAATAGAATACCCTTTCAAAATAACATGTCCTATTCTTATAATCATTCATCCTCTTCCAATTCTTCAAATACATTATATGATCATAAATAAATTCAAAATATTATGATTTAATGGGCATATGAAGGCCAAGACTCATTTCTTATAGCCTTTTTTTGTCCTTTAGCTGGAGTCATTCCCATAGGAGAAAAGTTTGTTAAATATTCTATTACATTTCACCCACATATTTATCCTCTCAAATCATTTATGATTAAATTCAAACAAATAATCTTCCCATTCAAATCATAGTAGCACTAGGGAAGACACTCAACATAAACAGTTGATTGACAAATGATCAAGAAATGAAAGATTTTGATGTACTCATAGATCACACTTAATATTTTTCATGGGAATATTAAGATATGAAAGGAATTCATCCAATCATATGTACACACCAAATTTACATAAATAACATTAAACTAGTAAGTCAGCCTCAAAGAAGAATTAATCTTGCCTTGAGAGCCATTTTGAAAATTGAAATTGAGAAGCTACTAGAAGTAGGATTTATTTATCCCATTTATGATATAAAATGGATCTCTCCCTTAGTAATTTTCCCCAATAAAAATTATAAATGGATATTATGTGTGGATTACAAATAATTAAACATAGAAACAATGAGAGATTACTTCCCTCTACCTTTCATTGATCAAGTACTTGACAATCTGGCTAGAAAAAGATAACTTTTTTTTAGATGGCTTTAGTCGATATAACCAAATACAAGTGACACCTAAAGATTAATATAAAACAACCTTCATCTTTCCATTGGGTATATTTTCCATAGGTTCTTTCCCTTTGGTTTATCTAATGCACCTACCACTTTTCATTGAGTTGTTCTAGCCATATTTTTAGACTTGACCAATGACTGTGTAGAATTTTATATGGATGATTTTATTGTTCATGGAGAATATTTTGATGTAAGTTTAAGCAATGTTTCAAAAGCATTACAAATACGTGAGGATCACCATTTGTCTCTAAGTCATAAAAAATGTTTGATTATGGTAGAAGAAGGCATAGTTTTAGGACATCATATTTTTGTAAAAAGAATCCAAGTAGATCCAAAAAAAATGAAGTCATTTCAAACTTGCCTATTACTCAAAATCAAATTGATATTAAGAGTTTCTTTGGACATGCAAGATATTATAGAATATTCATAGAAGATTATGGCAAGATTGTTGCTCCAATGTTTGCTCTGCTTACAAAAGAAAGTGAATTTATTTAGAATTCAGCCTATCAACAAGTATTTGAAACCATCAAAGAAAAGATTAGTACTAAACTAATATTAAGAAGACCTAATTGGCCATATCCCTTTCATATTTATATTGATGCATCTAATCATGCTATGGGAGCTATTTTAGGGTAGAAAGATGAAAATGGATATATGTATGTCATATATTATATAATCAAGAACTTAACCTCAATTGAAAGAAATTATACAACCACTAAGAAGGAATTATTTGGTGTGATTTATGCCATAAACAAATTTAGACACTATATTACTAACTACAAAATCTTTATATATGTTGATCATGCATCTATCTAGTATTTGATGAATAAGCCAGTAGGAGGAGGAAGAGTTATTATATGGTTGTTATTATTGTAATAATTTGACATAACCCTTATTGATAAGCTAGGAAAATTCAATGTGGTTGATGATTTTCTTTCCAGATTTCATAATGAAGATGAAGAACTTGTAAAAGATAACTTTCCATATGAGCAATTATTTGTTGTTTTAACATAAACACCTTAGTTTTTGGATATAGCAAATTTTATAGCTATAGGAAAGTTTATTTTTCAATGTACCAAAAAGGAAAAGAAAATTATAATTATAATTAGTTCTTATTATAAATAGATTAATGATATACTATTTAAACTTGAACCTAATCATGTTTTTCATAGGTGTGTGAAGGATAATGAGATATATGATATCATTTGTACATGTCATGATGAACTTGGAAGAGGACACTACTTAGTGAAAAGGATGGTACATAGAATCCTTGGAGCTAAATATTTTTGGCTAATTCCTCACAAATAGGTAAAGACCTATGTTTTGTAATGTGATGCATATCAAAGAATGGGGAAACCTACATTATCCTCTGAGATGCCTTTTCATCCATAGGTAGTTATAGAACCTTTTGAGAAGTAGGGTATGAACTTTGTTGGTCCCATAGATCCACATTCACAAGGTAAAGAATACTTATTAGTATGTATGGACTATTTATCTAAATAGGATCAAATTCAAGTTCTTTATTTTTAAAGAGAAGAGGAAATAGTAGATTTCCTCTATTCCTAGATCATGCAACATTTTGGAGAACCAAAAGAGATAGTATCAAATCAAGGACCATAATTTATGTCTAATATGATTCAAGCATTCATGGAGATATATGACGTCAACCACTATAAATATTCACCATACCATCTTTAGGTAAATGGACAAGTAGAAGTCACTAATAGAGAATTGGATAACATCCTTACCAAGATATTCAGTAGTAGTTGAAAGAATTGGGCAATAAAACTCCTAAAATTTATTTGAGCATACAACACTATGTGGAAGACCACTACTAGTTCTTCACCATATGAGTTGGTCTATGATAATAAAACTTTTTTTTAATTAAATTTTAAATGCAAACTTTGAGTAATACATTAGAAGTAGGGACAGAATGTTGTAGTTGAATGAATTAGATGAGATGAGGATAGAAGCTTTATATCATATAGAAATGACATAGTATTAGAGAAAATAATGGCATGACTTGCATATCAAAGAAAGGCAATTCAGAGAAGGATATTGGGCACTCTTATATGATTCCAAATATCATCATTTCAAAGGTAAAATCTGAACTAGATGGTTAGGACCATTTCAAATATTAAATATTTTTTTATAATGATTTAGTACAATTATTGCCTATAGATGGAAATTAAAAAATATTTCTTTTCGATAGACATCATCTAAAACTATATCAGAAACCTACCAATAAAGAAGAATTTATTTAGTTAATACAAAATGAGTTCAGTGTCATGGAAGAGCTTAAGTCTTCCTTGTTAATTGATCTTTGAAGTTAAAATTGGCCTAAATAAAGGAAGAGGATCCCACTCTTCTCTAAAAGTATTCAAAAAAAAAAAAAAAAATCAACAATGAAAATATTTTGAGACATTATTGACAGTCATGTTTAGAAAACTAATTTGTTGGTTGTTCATGAACTGAATAATGAGCCTTGACCAAAAAACTAAAAAATGGTTGGTCAAGGGTAAAAAAAAAAAAAAAAAGTTAGTTAATAAATTCAGCTAGCTCCAAAGCAATAAATTTAATGTTATTATCTATTGTACTATTTTCCAAAGACTAATTCATGTTATTTTTTGTGAAAGAATAAAAAATGAAGAATGATAAGGAAAATACTAAGATTTTTAAGATAAAGTATTTATATTTTCTAAGTGTTAGTTTTAGATGTCTAGGATTCCATGCATGTGCTCAAAACCATTGATATATAATTTTATCATATGGTGATATAAGGAGGTCAGAAAAAATCACTTTAAAAGGTCATATGTTTAAATTTCAAAGCATGTGCTACAAATAATACCCCTTTTGGTGATGAAAATTATTTCATAATGACACATCATTATAATCATGTGTCATTTATAAAAAGATAATAAGTAAGGGTTAAAAATAATTAACAGTAGAATGATTTCAAAGAAATAAAACAAGAACTATGATATCATTACTTTTAATTGATATTATCATCATTACTTAACATGCTTTGAGTAATATATGTAGTCTAAAACCTCAAGAGATATTATTGCCATGTAATCATTTTGCAAGCACATTTTAGTTTTTTTTTAAAGCAGGGTGAAAAATCAACTATGTTCTATACAAAACTAGAGTTTGAAAATGGGTTTGAATAAGAAATTAGAACCAGAGAATTCAAGTGAGTTAATGGAAAATGAATCAATAAAAGAGATATTGGCTACAGCTGGATAACTTGAGTTCTTTTTCAAATTCTAGGGTTTTGATGAGGCATTGGAAATAGAATTTTTCCTTCATCTAAAACTTGATTTCTCCATAATATGAGGTGTTTAAATACCCTTTTCCATGCAATTCCTCAGTGAATTATCAGTGATTTTAGATGAAAGAGCTTGAATAGAAGGGATATCTTCATTCAATGATCTCATCAAAAAAATTAGTAGTGAGGGACAATTCACACCAATTTTCATAGAAGATGTCAAACAAAGAATAAAAGGGGTTAACAGAGAGTCTCTACATAAACTATAGAGGTCATTTTCTTTTTGGCTCATTAAATATTTAACGTGTGAGGGACAGTGTAGTGTGTTGAGTTGTATGGTGTTAAGAATGTTAATTCATTCAAGATATGGTGTTCAGCAACCTCAACACAAGATAAATTTGCCCTCATTTATCCTTGGATCTATTCAAGTTATAGATATAATGTATGCCAAAAAACCCTCTAACATATGCCATAATGGGTTATTTCAACTCATTATTCAATGTCTCTTTTTACAGCAAAAAAATGGAATGGAAGCTTGGGCTACCTTCTATGAAGGAAATAAAAAAGAAAACCCCTAAACTTGTTAAACAAATTCTTGCACACATGTATGTCTCTAGTTTAAAAACCCCACCAAAAAAAATTTCTAAAGAAATTGCCTCTAAATTCACCCATAGTACAAGACCCATAGCTAAGACTATTCCATTGAAAACCCTAAGCCCTCCTCTTATAGTCTATCCTCTATTAGTGTAGGTTTTTATTTTTCCCTATTTATTAATTAGGGAATATCATATATTTGTGCATACATGGAGTTTTCCTACATTCGTGGGATAGGCTAGCTTATGTGGAGATTGTGTGTCATATTTGTGTCATAAGGTGTCATAAGAATGGCATACGATACTCCTATTTCGGGTATGGGAGTTATTTCTCTATTCTTAGCACCTTGTCACCACCTTTTGAGGAGTCTATTCTTGGGGTGCTTTGACCACCATTTGTGGAGGAGTTACTTTCTAGCTCTCCTATATGTATTCTTCATTTTGGCCATTTCATGTTACTAATTCAGATTTGGTTTCTCCATTTTGTTTTGTGCAATTTATCTTCTTGTCATTGTCAAATTGCTTTAGCATCTTCGTGGTGTGCACTTGTTCATCTTGTGTGATCACGTCTTCATTGCACTCGCGTTATCCAGATTCTGGCAACAACAACTCCGATATGGTATCAGAGCAAAACCGGTAATCTTGTGTATGTTTTTTGCTTTTAGCTTATTTTGAAATCAAGAGGAGTGGAGTTTTTTATTTTTGATCAAAATTAAAAATAAAAATTCTGTCCAAATTTGGTATTGGTGTCTTGGGAATCCTTGGCCTTTGGTTGTCTTCACCTCAGGGAGCCGCATTCAACCGCAGAAGGAGGAAGGTTGGCGCTCAGTTCTAGTAAGGAGCAGCAGTAACTTCATTCCTGCAAGGTGCCTCATACAGTACATTTTTTTTGGAAGAAACACTGTGTTCTTTGCTTACCGCTGACCAAGCCGTACGGCACAAGTCTGCGCCCAACTTCTGCAATCTGTGCTTTTTTCCTGGTAAGAGGTCTGCATATTTTTTGTTACTTGTTTTCTCCAGCCTGAGGAAAAAGGTGACGCTGCCCAGTTCAGGCGCTGCCTAGCCCAGAGGCGTCCCAGCTGCTTGCATGATGTTTAGGCGCTATTTTTTAGGTGCTGCCATCATGTTTTAGGCGCTGTTGTTGCTAGCTGACTCTTTTTTGTTCGTACATCAGACATAGCGCCCTCAGACAGCCATCAGACTTTGCATCAGCTGAGGCTACCTATTGACACTTCTGCAACTGTTGTCTTCTAAAAAAAGGCACTCCTTTTTCGGCTTTCAACGCCTTCTTTAGTGGGCCCTCTCTCTCTCCCTGTGTTTTGGGTAAATCTGCCTTTTGAATATTATTCTGATATTCTTAAATCAGTGATTTGACTGTTTGTTTTAAAATCAAATTTGAAATTAACATTCAAAAAAAAAAAAGGCAGTTTAGAGGTTTAATTAAATCTTGTATTTTCGCCTGTCAAAGACGAAGGGTGAGGCTCAGGTTGGTAGGAGGCCAATTCCCTCTCACAAAAACCTCATTTGGATTCTTCATTCTGTGTCGAATCCAACGATTGGTTGGAAGGCCATTTTCTCTCCTCATAACAGCATTTTTTTAACGTTTTAGTGCTTTTTTTAGTAAAAACACTAGTTTACGGGAAAATTGTAACTTTAAAATCTTGCAAACGGTAACTCGGTTTTGGGTGCCGTTTTTTGCAAAAGTTCTTATAATTCAATTCTCCACAGTGTAGACTTGTTCTTTTTCAAAAATGCACTAGTTTATAAAGTGCCAAAATTTGGGTCTCCTAGGACGCATTTTCGGCTGAGTCCGACGTCCTATTTGCTTTTGTCTTGCACTGTTGCTCTAAGACGCATTTTCAGCTGAGTCCAACGTCTTTTGAGCATGCACTTGCATAATTGGGGGGGCTCAATATTTTGGGGGGGTGTGATTGCTTTCCACAACTTGCAACTTCACTTTCATTCTCCTTTCTGCATACAATCACAACTTGCAATCAACACAACTTCACCTAATTTCAGCTAAAAATGGATTCTTTTCAACTCAAACCCCTAACACCCTTCAACTATCATGAATGGAAAGTAAAAATGTCTATCATTCTTAGAAGCAAAGGGTTGTATAGGATCACAATGGGTACAGAAGTAGAACCTAATACAGATGTTGAAAAGGTTAAGTGGTACAACCGTAGTGATGAAGCCTTTGGGTTACTAAGTTTGTCCGTGTCTCCAGAACTTCTCTTCCACTTAGAATCCTCCCAAACTCCTAATGACATATGGGACACCTTAGAAAAGTTGTTTGGGAAGCTTGATGAGATGAGAGGTCATGAGCTCGAAAACGAACTCATAAGTCTAAGTCCTAGTAACTTTGACACCCTACAGGACTTCTTTACTAAGTTTAAGGCCCTTAGATTGCAATTGAAAGAATGCGGGATAGAGAAGAAAGATGATCAACTCATACTTTCTATTCTCGCAAAGTTAGGTCCAAGTTATTCAGTCTTTGTCTCCACTTTCCATGCCACTAAAAGTGCCCTTGGCACTACATGGAAAATGCCTTCTTTGGATTCATTCATTGCCGACTTGACTAGGGAGCAAGATAAGCTAATTCAGATGGGCACAATGAAGTCTACTCAACCCCAAGCTTTGATAGCTGGAAATGGTAAGGACAAGACTTCAACAAAGGAGAAGAAGAAAAAGAACAAGGATCAAGAGAAAAAGAAAGAAAACACCAACCCTGCCAAAAACAACACTGAGTCTTCATCTTCCAATGCTAAACCTAAGAAGGAGAAGGTTAAGTGTGGCTATTGTAAAAAGAATGGGCATGATGAACACAAGTGCATGAAGAAACAAATAGACCACCTAACTCATCTTCTAGAGAAGAACAACATAGGTGTTCCTGAGTCCATCAAGCAGAATTCATCAACCCAAGATTCTACTAAGGCAAAAGGCAAGGGTAAGGAGAAAGAAAAGGGTAAGGCCCTTGTAGCTACAGCAGCTTCCACATCTTCATGGGTCATTGACTCAGGTGCTTCTCACCACATGGGCTCTTCACTAGTTGAGTTTTCATCTTTAGAGCCTTGTAGCATGACTTCAATTAGTTTGGGTGATGACACATTAGTTTCCGTTGTAGGGAGAGGGTCAGTTGAAATGGAAGGAGGAACATTCAACAATGTTTTAAGTGTTCCTTCTCTTTCAACCAATCTCCTATCAGTGTACCAAATCACTCACATTGGTCGGGGCATGAGAGTTGAGTTTTCACCAGATTCTGTATCTATCAGGGAGTTGCATAGTGATACTACAGTGGCAGTGGGAAGGGTAGATCACCAAGCAAGGTTATACACCTTTTCACATTTTGCATCAGATTCTTCTCCTACAGTATTGCTGACTCATTCAGATGGAGTTAGCAAATTATGGCATGAGCGGTTTGGCCACCTTAACTACCGCTACCTTGAGCAACTTTGCAAAAATGACATGGTCATTGGCTTGCCTCGTGTCCAATTCTCAAAAGGACTTTGCGAGGGGTGCTCCCTTGGGAAGCATCCCGAAGCAAAATTTGACAAAGGCAAAGCTTGGAGGGCTTCACAACCTTTGGAGTTAGCCACAGTGATGTATCAGGACCCTTTCCCAAACCATCTTTCACAAGGGCCAAGTACATCCTCACCTTCATTGATGATTTCTCTAGGTACACTTGGATATATTTTCTCAAACAAAAGTCTGAAGTGTTTGAATATTTTCTAGACTTCAAGGCTCTTGTTGAGAAACAGAGTGAGAAATCCATCAAGGTTCTTCAAACTGATAATGGAGGAGAGTATGTCAGCATCAGGTTTGAGTAGTTTTGCACCACAGAGGGGATTGATTTGCAGCGCACAGTCACCTACAGTCCTTCACAAAATGGGGTTGCAGAACGCAAGAATAGGTTCTTGAAAGAGATGGGTAGCTGTATGATTCACTCCAAATCCCTAGCACCACAGTACTGGGCCGAAGCCATCAATTATGCTTGCTACATTCAGAACAGGGTTCCTCATAAAGCTTTGAAAGGGATAACACCCTTTGAAGCTTGGCATAAAAGGAAACCTGATGTTGAGCACCTTAGAGTTTTCGGATCCCCAGCCATGGCCCGCATTCTGAAGAAGAAACGCAAAGCTATGGAATGTCAGTCCAAGCCTTGCATCTTTGTAGGATATCCAGATGGTATTAAGGGATATCGCCTTCTAGATCCCGTCACACATGAGTTGTTCATCGAGAGAAGTGTCCATTTTTAGGAGAGTCCTAGAGACTCAACACTTGACACTTCTTCTCCCTCATCAGATCTACTTCTTCATGATGATTCCTCATCAGATTCAGATCAGCCATAGCAGGTTCTTGAGCCAGAGTCATCTTCTTCTTCTTCAAATTCAGACAGTGAGGACAGTGATGTAGTGTCATCCACCTCTAGTCAGTCAGAGGATGAGGAGTTAGCACCTGACTCGCCCACTTCTGGGCCACTTTGGGCCAGACAGACACTTGAGAGTGTTGGCACATGGGCAGGAGACCCCGCAGATGACAGACGTACTAGGGGGGATTTTCAGAGAGATCCACATGCCTTCTTTGCTTCAGTTTCGGATCTACAAACTTTTCGAGAGGCATCGGGGGTACCTGAGTGGGATAGTGCTATGGAGGAAGAATATTCTTCCTTAATCAAAAATTGCACTTGGGATTTGACTTCACTTCCTAAGGGAAGAAAGATGGTTCGATGTAGGTGGATATATCAGACCAAATTTGCCACAGATGGGTCGATTGATAAGTATAAGGCGCGATTAGTAGCCAAGGGTTTCTCATAGGTGGCAGGCATTGACTACTCAGAGACCTTTGCACCCGTTGCAAAGATGACTTCTATCTGACTCACCTTGGCTATTACCGCAGCACATGGTTGGGATGTGCATCACATGGATGTGAAGAGTGCCTTTCTTCACGGAGACCTTGAGGAGGAGATCTACATGGAGCAGCCGCCAGGATTTGCTCAGGATTCTTCCTTAGTATGCAGACTTAGGAAATCTATCTATGGCCTCAAACAGGCCCCTCGGGCTTGGTATGCCAAGATGGATTCCTTCCTTCTCACAGCGGGTTTCACTAGGTGCCATTCTGATCCTAATGTCTACTTCTTATGACAGGATGATTCACTTCTGATTTTGGTTCTATATGTTGATGACCTTTTGATCGTCGGGAGTTCTTCATCGGCTATTATAGCAGTGAAGGCATCTCTTCAGGAGAGATTTGACATGATAGACTTGGGTTTGTTGCACTACTTCCTTGGTATTGAGATCTCACAGTTAGATTCAGGGATTTCTCTTGCACAACGTAAGTACGCTCTCAACTTGTTGGCTCAATTTCACATGGCTGATTGCAAGCCATCTCCGACTCCCTTTCTATCAGGAGTCAAGCTTGAGACTGATTGTTCTTCACCACTAGTTGATGCCACTCAGTATCGACAACTTGTTGGTAGTCTCATCTACTTGACTCACACCAAGCCCAACATTTCATATACAGTGGGACTTGTCTCCAGATTCATGCAGGAACCCCATGAGCTACATTGGAAAGCAGCTAAGAGGATCTTGCATTACATACAGGGTTCACATAGATATGGGATTCACTATAGATTTGGCACAGAGGTTGACTTGGTTGGATATACAGATTCAGACTGGGCTGGTGATTCACATACTCGTAAGTCCACTTCTGGTTACAGTTTCTCTCTAGGTTCAGGGCCTATCAGTTGGTCTAGCAAGAAGCAAAATGCTATTGCTATATCATCCACAGAGGCAGAGTACAGGGGAGCTGTTAATGCAGCCACTGAGGCTATTTGGCTTCAGGGGATTCTTTCTGAGTTTGGCATTCCTATCAGGCAGCCCACCATCATTTATTGTGACAATCAGAGTACCATACAGATTTGCAAGAATCTAGTTCAGCACCAGCAGACCAAGTACATAGAGATCCACATGCATTTCATTCGAGAGCTTATTCATAGTCAGGTCATTGACTTGATATTTTGCCAGTCTTCAGAGCAGGTTGCAGACATCTTCACCAAACCTTTCACTGAGAGTAAGTTCATTCATCTACGAGCTCTTCTTGGGGTGTGGTCTACATCTGCAACAACATCATCTTCAGGGGGGCCTTCTAGCCTCTTCTTTTCTTTTATGTCTCTCTTTTGGGGGGGAGTTTTTTCCTACGGGTTTTCTCCTTTTCTCTATCTTATGGGAAATTGCATTTGTACATGGGTACCTCATGAGGCCTAGTTTTCGGGACCCATTTTTTATTTCCACACTTCCCACCTAAGCTGTGCTTATGGGGGGGTATTAGTGTAGGTTTTTATTTTTCCCTATTTATTAATTAGGGAATATCATATATTTGTGCATACATGGAGTTTTCCTACATTCGTGGGATAGGCTAGCTTATGTGGAGATTGTGTGTCATATTTGTGTCATAAGGTGTCATAAGAATGGCATAAGATACTCCTATTTCGGGTATGGGAGTTATTTCTCTATTCTTAGCACCTTGTCACCACCTTTTGAGGAGTCTATTCTTGGGGTGCTTTGACCACCATTTGTGGAGGAGTTACTTTCTAGCTCTCCTATATGTATTCTTCATTTTGGCCATTTCATGTTACTAATTCAGATTTGGTTTCTCCATTTTGTTTTGTGCAATTTATCTTCTTGTCATTGTCAAATTGCTTTAGCATCTTCGTGGTGTGCACTTGTTCATCTTGTGTGATCACGTCTTCATTGCACTCGCGTTATCCGGATTCTGGCAACAACAACTCCGATATCCTCCTAACCCAATGAGTATAAAATTGAGGCTTTAATCCTCTAATATAAGCTATCAATATGTTTCTCAAGCTACTCATGTCCAAAAACCCATTTATATTATTGAATAAGATTCTTTTGTAGAGCCTACCTCCCAGTTAAAAGCTCAAGAAACCCTACATACATAAGTTTTTCCCCCTCTTAAGAGAAGAAGAAGATTGATCTTAGTAGTTGATAGTGATGAGACCATTTCTACAGAGACTCTAGATAGCTTGAGACAAAACCCCATAGCCACTACTAGTGAAGCCCAAAATAGAGAAGAGGAGAAAACCTTTTTTCCACATGAAGATTTAGCTGATGACTTTGTTGAGAATATTCCTAATGAGAGTCTTATTCCTCCTATACAATAGATGAGGGATAAATGAAAATCCCCCATGAATGAAGAAGAGGGACAAACTTCAAATAAAGCATATGATGTGGAACTCCAACATGCTCTAGCCTTGTCCCAACTAAAAACCACTATTAAACAAAATGTAGAGGATATAGCTAAACTAATTTCTATAGCTCAAAATAAAGATTTTGTGATTGTTCATTTAATTAAAAAAAATGGAAATTTAGAAATGTAATCCTTGAAGAAAGTGAATGAGGTAGAAGATGAAATCATTGATGTGTGGAGCCATACCAAATCATTTGAGGAAGAGATCATTTATTTAAGGAGGAATCTTTTAAAAATTGAAATGTAAAATGATAAGATAAGAACCTAAATAGGTTCTAGCTCTTCTAATGTTCTTCTTAATGCCATGGTAGAACAGAGCTGTTAGACTATTTTATCTATTTCAGAAGTTAAAAACTAATGGGACCAGTTCTACTCAAAACTAAAATAAATAAAGAGATAGAATCATCTACTTAATAATTAAAATCATCTTCTTAAGAAATACAAGTAACAAGTGTAGGAATAAATAACTCAAGTTCAACAAAAATAAGAATAGGTTAAATAAACTCTTTAGTTTACCTATTAGTTATGTGAAAATTTATTATCTTTTAGAGTCCCTTATTCTACATATAGCCTATTTTTACATGAATAGTTCTTCAAATGAAAATTATTATGGATATCTTATGATTTACAACATGAGATAAATACCAGTGATGACTTCATGATAGCATTCAAAAATAGTACTCCTGATAGGCAAGATCTACTTTGTGAGTTTTATTTGTGTGATATTATTTTAGGTAATATAAATGATTTCTTGGTAATCTATTTATGGGAGAACTTCATATGAGAGCTCTATTGTCTACATATAAAAATCAAATTACTTGTTAAGAGAGATATGATGATCACACTAATATTTCACAAAATGTTAGTTTATGCATTAGGCCTCAATTTGGTAATGCATAGTATATATTAAAAAAAGTCATAGATTTTACCAATAGCCAAGAGTTCATGATCATTATCTTTCTACCTTACATGATGGTCTTCTCAACTTTGAGTTATTTTTTTAGCATAATTTTGATAATGTAATGATAGTTTGTAGACAAAGTTGACATATGCTACCAGTTCCATTGAGATGAAGAGAAGTGTTGTCACCCACTACCATTCAGTGCTATTTTAGAAGAGTTAAATTTATTATGTAGATAATTTTAGATGTTTTAAAAAGGGATGGAATAAATCCATATATAGGAATGAGATTTAGACCTCCCTTACTACTTTTTCCTATGTCCCCATGGTAGAATACAGGACCTCAATTTGAGAAATAGTTTGCAATTTGGCTTCATTTTGTGAAAATGGATATGGGTTTTACTCATCATCATAGGATACTTCAACAAGATTTGTATTCCATTTATGATTTGAGTATTAATCTAAAATAGATAATTCATAACTATGTAGACTGAGGATATAGTTTTCAAAAGGGAATTACAAAAGGTAAGGTGTAGGGGAGATAATGAGTCCATAAAATGACTCATTATTACTATAGTTTATAGCATTAAATATGTCAAATGGTCAAGCATTGTATGTAATCTCAATATTTAAAACTAGAAAAAGGTAAGAAATAGATGTTTTTATCTATATAAATTCATGTAAAGTCTAAGTCTATCTTCTTTGCACTTTATTCTAACATTTGCATGTTTTAGACCCATTTTTTGACATGTACAGGTGATTTAACCTTTTTGGGAATATTGGAGTTTTATTCTTATTTTAATTAAGGTTTTGGGTTGACTAAATTATTAAATAATATTATAATAATTTAACCACTTATTTGTATAATTTTGTTGTATTTTTTACTTTTCTATAAATAGCAATAAATATGGAGAAAATAAGACATTTTAAAATGAATTAAAATGGTTTTTGTAGGGTCTAATATTAACTATACAAGACTGGGATAGTGTTAAAAATCAGGATATGGATTTCATTTTGTGAAAGGACAAGACTGCTAAAATAAGACACCCAAGGGTCTAGTGTTATAGACCTATTCTATCATTATTGTCCAAACTGCTCACAAAGACCTGAGTTTTTTGGGTTTTGTTCAATGTCCTTGTGTGAGCCTATTTGTGAAATCTCAACTATTGAAAGTTCATGAAACTCCTTATAGAGCTGATTTAATCTTATAACCCTAGACTTCATTATGCTTTGATAAAACTTGAGAAAGAAAAGGGGGTTAGTTTGTGTAAGATGTATTGAACATATATCAATACCCCTTGTGTGGTCACACTACCTACATACCAATACTCTAAAGAGGTATCAACCCATATGCAGTTATCCTACTCGATGTGATTTGTGTAATAGTGTTATGTAGATGTAGAAATGCTAAATTGGGTGTGCTTGAGGTGGTTAAGAACTAGTGTGAGTATTTGGATATGCATGTAGCTATATTAGATGGCTATATATAGATAATAGGTAATTTTTCCTTAGTATCTTTGATTATATTCTTGTTTTATTTGTAATATTTTCCAACCCCCTTCTAAATAAACTTTGAATGCAATTTTATAGCGATCTATTAGTTATAGATCAAATGTATTTGCACTAGGATGACAAGATGAAGGATAAGAAATAGAAGGAAATAACCATTGGAGCTCAAAATTAAATTGGATAAGAGTGCTAAAATACAACATCCTAGGATCTGATGCTATAATCCAAATTTGGCACTCCTATTCTATAGGTGTAGGACCTAGGGACAGGATTAGCCTGAGAAATGCTACTTGGCTGAGGTGGAATGATCATTTAGAAAGCTTGAGATGATTCAGAATAAGAAAAAAGGTGTTTAGAAGGGTTATGAGATCATGTAAGAAATACCTATGGGTTGGGTTTCATAAGCCACACTCAAGCTACTAATTTTGACATTTTATATGACTAAATTTCCCCACCTTTTATTCTAGTGATGCAGTAAAGTAAAATACTAGGATAAACAAAAAATAGAAATCATACCTAAACTTACCTACAAGGGTGAATCTCATGAAGCTATATGATTTTGGGTGTGCATAGAGAGAACATGTTCTAAAGTGTAAATTTGTAAGAGAGAATAAAGAGTAGATTAGTTCTTACTAGATAATATCTACAATAAGAATGTATAAAAGTTGGATAAGAGAGAGAAGAAGATAAAGGAATGAATACACCTCATCAAGTACATGAACTAATACAAAACCTATTATGATGTTGAGTGATGTTGGATAATGTTGAACCAAAATTAATAACATAAATAGAGCTGAGTGCTCAATTCCCTAAGAGTGGATCAAAAATGTAAAGGCTAGCCCTTTAGCTCCATCATTTCCCACTGAGTAAAGTTATATTATTATTTGTGTGTTAATAAATGTTTGGAATGTGTGACCAATCCTTTTGAGTAGGTGGTTCAAAAATTAAAAATCTAGCTAGTCTTTTAGCTCCATCATTGCCCCATGAAGTGAAGCTATGAAATGATATTTCTATGAGTGTGTGTCGTATGAGATGGATCTTGAATCCCATGAATGTTTTTTAATTTGGTAATGTGGTATGGATAGCTAAATGTGTGCTGAAAACTAGGCCACTCTTGGCCACTCAGAAAAGGTGAAGATTAGGCTTGTATAAAATCCACTCCAAAACTAGGCAATAGGCTTATGTGGAAGCCATTTAGGAATGATTTCAACCACCTAAATATGGAATAAGGCATGCAACTATTGAAAATGCCTAGGTAATTCCATAAAATGTAAAGAAAAGAAATCAAGTGTGCCATGCACTTTACCCCTAATCAATGGTGTTTATAACATGGATTCTGATCTAGAAGTTATACCAACTACCTAATCTAAAACTAGAAGTGAGATCCATCATGTTGTGTATGATGCCCCTATATCTAGATTCTCTGAGAAAAATTTTACTAAAATTGTTGATTTTTAACTAAATTGTTGCTAATAAAACTATAAGTGTACTTACTTTTCTATCTACTTCTATAAAATATAGTTTTTTGCTAATTAGATAGGAGCACCAAAATAAGACACTCTACTATCTAGTGTTGTAGTCCAAAATTGGTGCTCTTGTCCTTTATTGATTTTGAAGACTATTCTATAATTTTCACTATTTATCTGGTCTATTCTACCTAGTTTGATGTCTAAATAATGTTTTGGTTGTTTTAAAAATTTATTTTTGACTAGTTAGAGGCTCTGATCTCTATGACAAAAACCCTTGTGTGTTGCCCCCTCCTCTAAGGGTAGGAATGAAGACCCTACAATGACTATCCTCAGAAGAAAGAACCCTATAAATGTGATATGCTATTAAAATACATGATATAGCAATGATAATTGATAAGATATCTCAAGATATAGCATGTTTATAATGAAGATTGTTAGATTAATAGGGATATGCCTAGATAGATGTAATAATGTAATAACATGTGCAATATAGTGAACTAAAATTGGAAGTCTATTTAGTTTTTAGTTGTTATTATTTATGTTTTAAATTCTAGTGAGTGTTGATAAAGTAATCTATGTAAGCTAGTAAATAATGTACATCAACATGATAACTAGTGTGTGGTATAGGAATGACATAACCTAGATGGTATAGTCAAGTAGAAGATGCCCTCGGTGGGTAGGTATATCGATATGTGTCTCAAATTTATGAAGTAAGATGCCCCCTCAATGGGTAGAGTGAAACAATCAAGGATTTATAAGTCACTACACACTCAAATAAGATCAAGTGAAGCATGGTAATGTAGATAAATTGATAAATAATAGCATAGAATAGCAAAAGTAAGTCTATCATGGTAGTATAAATTTAAAGTATGGATAATGCATACAATTAAAATGTTTATGGTATTTTGATTTATTTGAATATTTTTGATATTTTAAAATTTTGTATTATTTTTGTTTTTTTTTGTATAAGATATGTACAATCAAGTATTAGGAGACTATGTACAAGAAATACTGAGAAATTATGTATAAATAAGCAAAAATAAACTATGTACAAGTAATTAAAAGAAAGCTATATACAAGAAATTGAAAAGAAGTGATACTAATTGATAAGTCTCATGAGAGACTCCTTATCTTGGTGTCCTATATCAAAGAGAGGGATCATGCATGATTGTGAATCATGATGGAAGGGTTGACATTATGGCTCTAAAATCTATGTATGTTATAAATACTCTAAAATATCTAAAGTAAAAACTAATTGTGGGGTCCCCTATAACTCTAAGAAGTGAATGCAATTGTGGGGTTCTTAGGGACCCATTTGGTGGTAAGAGAATCTCTTTGAACATGTGTTCTATGTGTAGAGGTATGAGACCTCAACGATACTACCCTACACATGAACACTATAGCTAGAAGCTATCTAGAATTATAAAACTATGGTTTCTATAAAATAGGCCTCTGTGGAATTGTATGAACTCTCTATTTTGGTGAGGAAGGCCTCAACTATGTTTAAATCTAAATTGGAGAAAGAACTATAACTGGTGGAGAAACTAAAACTAGTGGTGAAGCTAAAACTGGTGACTAAAAATTAGTATATGGCTCTAAAGTAGGGAGTCATAACTCATATGTAACTCCACCAAATAGAATTGTAGACTAAGAATTTAACTCAAGAGAGGATGGTTAGTTTGGTGCTAGTTCTAAAAATGAAAACAAAATTGAAATAAACACACTAGTATAACATCTCTAGGCCTAGTTACTATGGGGAGCATAGTTAACAAAACATGAATGGGAAACAAAACTAAAAAGGAAAATAAACCTTCATTTCACCTACCTTGGATGCTCCAAAATGCTTGTTATAGTGGCTTGCTCAGTTTGTGCTCATGAAGTCTGCATCAATAAAAGCTTGGCTACCTCCATCTCTCCTTGGTACTATGTGTCTTTGGCTTGGCTTGGCTTAGCTTGGCTCGATATTTGGACATTATAACACTAGTGTACATGAAGATTTGAAATCAATTTAGAACTATAACTTTGGCATGTGAGAGCTTAAAATTCAATAGACAAGGCCTCCTATTTATAGATTTTTGGAATGGTTTGAGGATCTACCATGACCATCCATCTCAAGATTGAGATGTGTGGCCAAGAATAAATCCAAATATGAAATTCATTTTACAAATATCCCCATTAATATTTGGGATATATGGGTATTTAATAGGCATGGAGGGTCTTAATGAGGCATGGAGGGTTTTAATGAGGTATGGAAGACCCACAATCCTAATATTTTATGCATTTATGGCTTATGGATGCCACCCCATATGATGATGTCACCTAATAATGAAGTTAATAAAAACCAATTTTCAATAAATATTTATTCAACAAGTTCCATATAAAATTAACTTAAGGCCCTAATTTGGTTTAATTAACCTAAAACATGATAATCAACTTTGGTGCAAATTTTGACCCTTGGTGCACAAATTAATCAAATTGGTCAAAATATCTTGTTATTGGCTCAAAATTTGATTGGATTATAATTTGGAGTCTATGTTAGATGCATTAGAACCATATTCCTATTTATGATGTTTCCAACACACAATAACAAAGGCACATGTCTCATGTAAGAGATTTGTATAAAAGAGCAATCCAAGGCACCCAGGTGCAAAATTGGCATTTTGACTTGAAATGATTTGATCAAATTTACCTAGCTCATAAATTTCATTTCCCCATTTAATGATACTCTAGCCAAAATCAGCACTTGAATATATCAATTTCAACTCATTTAATGCATTTTAGTATTTTTAGGCCAAAATATGCACTTTGGTGGAAATTGGTCAAAATCCTAGTTGGAGGTTATCGATGGCTAGATTTAGGTGTCTACAATAACAACCTAATTAGCATTAATGAATTTCATGCATCTATAAATTGTAGAAGGTACTTCTCAAAAAAATTGAATTTAGGTTTGACCAAACAACATATCAAAGACTCTTTCACTAGGAATTATAGTTAATGGTTTAGCCACATGTATTATACCAACCTATAAAGGAATTAAAATATCGCCTAATGAACTCTATATGTTCCCATTGAATCCATTGATAACTATGTCCATCAGGGTAATATCCTACTTTGAATATCCCAAATGTTAAAATAATGTCATATTACACATGTTCACACTAGATCCATTATCTATGAGAACATTATGTATAGGATTATTATGAATGCAAGCTCTGATAAAGAGTGCATAATAATCTGAATCATCCTCAACTATCTCTTGCTCTGAGAAGGAGATCAAAGTTCTAGTTATAACTCTATAATTATAAACACCAATCATGTTACGCAAGGGATTTGAATCAATTAAAGGTGCCCTGTATGTAGCTGATGGTGGATGTGCATGATATGCATGGTAAACACTTGATGTGTCCCTATCTCCTATTTAAAATGTTATGAAAAAGGCTATAATAAAAATTTTAGAGCCTTATCTTATGTTTTCTTTGCTTGTAGAGGTTCAACTAGAGTGCCAAGATCAATAATATTACCATCTATCAAGTCTTATATCTTGTATTTCAAATTGATGAATCTATTTGGTGTGTGGCTAGGTGCCCTGTGAAAGTCACAAAATTCATTTTGATCATATCCCCATGGAATAGGCTTTGTTGGATCAACTTCTCAAACATGAGGGAGAGATATGATATTACATTCCAAAACCTACTGTAAAACTCCGGCTAGAGAAACTGGTAGATTGGTAAAGGTTCATTAAGGAGGTGTTGATAAAACCACTTATTGATGGGGCTCTGAAGCTGCATTGACTGTAGGTTGATTCTAACTTTTTTTATCATCGACCTTGACTTTGTATGGGACTTTCTTGTTACTCTTGTTTTTTTTCCAATATACTTTTTTACTTGATTTTTCCCATTGAAATTAATTTGAATTCCCTTTCTTTTAGTGTGTGACACAACTCAATGAAATAAGAGAGTATTTTGAACATTATTGAATCATTCAAAGTTTGGAAAATACTCTATTTGAAGAGATATTATAACTCTTGATCATCCATGGGGATAGTTATCTTAGCCAAGATAGTCTTATGTCAAAGAACATAATATGTGAGATGCTCATTTGACCTTTATTTATGTTGTGTAACTTGGGCATAAGAAACCTTATCACCAATGTTAATGCTAAAATGAGCTAGGAACATTTTGGCTAAAGGATTTAATGCATTGACTAACTGATTTGATAGACTATAGAACCATTATAAAGCATGATCCTTTAGACTCTATGGAAATAGCTTGGTTAGTAGATAGTCATTTAGCGCATAGTCTAAGCATGCTACATGAAAATATCTCAAATGTGTCTCTATATCACCCTTACCATCATATAGAGTGAGCTTGGGTTGAACAAAACCTAGTAGCAAGGGTGTATAAGTAATATGGAGTGTTAATGGTGTCTGCAGTAGAGCAAGAGAATCCAAGGCTTATGTTGGTCTAAAATCACCTTACTCAAGATGTATCACCTTGGATTGAAGATATTTTATCTCTTACATAAGATCTACCACATCAAAACACAAAGATTTACTAGCTATAGTTGGTGGTGGCATAGATGAATGTTGGGATACTATAGGGGGTTGTTGAGACATAGTTGTCCCCATAGTGTCATTTGTAACTAGTTTATCTGAATAAATGGAAGACTCAACTTGTTTAGCCTTTTTAATTTCCATGATAGCTTGTAAGATAAGAGTATGATCTTAGGGTTTTTGCTTGAGTCTTTCTCTAAAACTTTATAAAATCAAGTCTTTATTGATGACAACATCATTATCAACAATAGGTGGAAGTGGATCAAGAACCCGATGTGGTGGGTCATGAACATCAATGTTTGTATCATCATTTTTATTCTCATACTACTCATTGTCAAAATTATCCTCATAGAAATTGGTGTAATTTAGATGTGTAGGATCTATAGCAAAAAAGCTGAGTTGGTTTTTTATCCATGGTATATGGTCAATTTGGAATAATATGGATGAATTCAAGAGGATTTCCACTAAGGCTTGCACTTTATCTCAAAGGAAGAGATTCAAGGATCTTAGGTGGCACAAAGAAAACAACTTGAAAATAAAAAAATAGATTAAATAAATGTAATATAAACAGTGAACTAAAATGTGCATAAAAAGGATACAAATCTCACAAACATGTAAGGTGACCAATAGATCTTCAAGGAAATAACCAGAAGGAACAAACTATTGCAGTTCAAAATGAAATTGGGTAGGAACACCAAAATAGGACACCCTAGGGTCTAATGCTATAGTCCAAGTTGGGTGCTCCAATCCTATATGTTTAGGACCTAGGAGGATAGGATTGGCCTAGGAAATGTTGTCTAGCTGAGGTAGAATGACCATTTGTAAAGTTCAAGATGATTAGGAATAAGCAAAAAGGTGTCTAGAAGGGTCATGAGAGCATGTAAGAAAGACCTATGTGTTTGGTGTCATAAGCCACAGTCAAGCTACCAATTTTGATATTTTATGACTATAATAGGTAATAATAGTATTAATATGAGTTTTGACAATATTTTGTGAAGACAAGGAGGATCAAAGATAAATAATTAACAATCTAAGACCCAACTATGGATTTTAAAGCTTGCTACAAATTTCAATAGTCAGCTACAAATTTTTATAGTCATTTATGGATTTGGATAGTCAGTTGTAGCTTTTGATAGTTAGCTATGGATTTCGATAGCAAGCTACATATTATACCAATTTTTATATCAATTGACCTAGTTTGCTTCAGAATGTATCATAATAGATTTCAAAGGGTTCAGATAGCTTCTCCAACTTCTTCATGACAATCTAGAAGACCCTTTTCAACATTTCCATTTCTATGCATATATATAAATAGTTGTCTATTTATATTTAGTCTTCCACTTTTGGGAGTTGTTACTCTAGGTTTCAATGATGAAGATAGAGTATATGAGTATCAATATAAGTAAATATTTGGTCGATATAGTTATGCATGGTAATTTTTATCTATGGATTATTTGACTCCTTAAAAATCTCATTGTAATGACTTTATATTCTAACTATATCACCCAATCTATCTAAAATATCTTAGTATTTCAAATCAGTTAAGTTATTACATGGGATGTAGAGATAAATAGTTTATAGGTATAGAATAAATAGATAGATCTATGATTGGATATATAACTTTTATGCCTACATATAGAGATATTGTAATGTTGGTTATTTTCTAAAATACAAAGTATTGGAATAGTTTCCTTTCTCAATCTATGTAAAAGTTAGGAGATACCTTTGTGGGCCATACCGCATCACCTAAGAGCCATCTCATATACCTAGTCACACTACCACCTCATCAACATAGTCATTAACAAATCACCATTGTGAATAGTAACTACCACCTCATCATATGAATAGTGGACATGAATAGTGATTTCACATCCTAACATAAAAATTAAGTAAGACCATTTCTAATCATATGTTGGGAAAAAGTTAGGAGAGAGAAATGGGTTGAATTTATCCTTAGGTACATGGTTTTACCTTTTCTGATCACATGTTGGGAATATGTGGGGATCCATCCTTGACCCTTGACTTATGGATGGATGTGGGAGACAAGATAAAGAGGATATAATCATTTGTCCTTTAATCATGTGTATGTGATTAGAGTCAAAAGGTTGAGGAATATTTTGACTCACACATGTGTGCACATGGGAAGTGGGGATAAGGATAACTATTATAGATTGGAGGCCCCTGTGAATTAGGGACAATATGTTTGGGTCACATGGAGGTGGGATACTTTGGTCATAAGTGGGAGGATCTTTTGACTAGAACATATGAAGGAGACAAAGTTCACTATTGATTAATAGTGAGGGGCCATATGGAGTGGGATGAATTGTTCCTCTACCTCTTTTTTTTCATCCTTAATTTTTTTTTCTCATTTATATTCTATAAATGTATAACTCCCTCTTTATGTATGTAAGCTTAGAAAGGAAGTGTAATCTTGGAACAAAGTGTAAGGTGTGTCAAATCTTGTCAAAATAAGATTGTAATTAGTTTGTTGAAAAGCTTTGCTTAGCTTGAATTCTTCTTGTGTGAAATCATTGTAAGAGGAGAGTGTGTGTTGGAGAGGAAGCTTTTTGAAGAGGTTGTTATTTTAAAGGTCAATAGAAGACTACAACTACCATTTACCCATGGTTTTTCCTTTCACTTAGAAAGGTTTCCATGTTATCTATTTATTTAATGTGTTCTTCATTGTCATTATTATTTTAGCTTTTTATTTCCACATTTATTTCTTGCATAGTAGATATTATTTCCTAACATCTGATATTAGATCTAGGCTCTTTGAAAAAATCTATATGTTATGTGTTTTCTATTGAGCTAGGGAATTTTGTGTAAGTGGGAGATAACACAATGACAAGAGGAGTAACCAAATTCAAAGTAGAAAAATTTGATGGAAAAAATTTCTCCCTATGGAAGTTGAAGGTGGAGGATCTCTTGGTGTAGTATGACCAAGCTCTATCCTTGAAGGTTCTTGTAAGTAAACCCAGTAGCATGATAGATGAAGATTAAAATAAGATGGATACAAAGGTAGTTTTTACCATCTATTTATGTCTTGAAGATTATATGATCTTTAATGATTCTAAAGAGAAGAACATAGAAGAGTTGTTGGAGAAGTTAAACAACTTGTACCAGATAAAGTTGGCTATAAACAAAGTATTCCTACAGAATTAGTCATATAGTGTAAGGATGAAGGAGAATTCATCCATTGCTTCTCACTTGAATGAGTTCAACACTATTGTTAAAAAGTCTCCGTTAGTGTGAAGATGGAAGATGAAGATAAGGATATCACCTTGTTGTGTTTACTTCTAGATATTTGGGATCATGTGGTGATGAAAATGAATAATTCATCATCAACAAATCTTAAGTTTGATGATGTGGTTGCAACATTGCTTAGAGAGGAGATGATAAGAATGTCTTTTAGTGCATCCTCAAGTAATGAAGTTTTAGCTATGATAGTAATATCTAATGAGAAGATCACAAAAGGAAGATCACCATCTAGACCTCAGTCTAGAGGACCCAAGTGGAAGACCAAGTGTTGGCATTGTGGAAAGCTAGGACACTTATAGAAGTACTATTGGCATTTGAAGAATGAGGATAAATATGGAAATTAGAATCCACATTTGGCTAATGCTAACATAGTTATTTAGAGGAAGTGACATCACATGAGACTTTTTCCCTTAGTAGTAGTAGATCTAGTGATAATTCCTAGGTGTTGGACTCAGGTGTATCTTTTCACATGTCTCTATATAGAGATTGGTTTGTGGGTTACCAACCATGTAGTGTAGATTCTATATATATGGCTGATGATCATCCATTAGCTATTATGAGAAGATGGGATATAAGGACTAGGTTGCATGATGGAAGAATCAGAATGTTGAAGGATTTATGTCACATTCCTATCTTGAAGAACAATATGGTGTTCATTAAAAGGATGTATGAGCTAGATTATTTTTGTACCTTTGGGAATGGTAAATTTAGAATTTCCAAAGGATCCCTAGTGGTGGCAAAAGGAGAATTTGATGGCTCTTTATATCAACTATGTGAAGTTTTAGAAACACCAAAGATTGCCTAGGGTGATGTGATGTTAGCTGGAAGCAATACCTATAAGAGGGTGAAATTTAAATCATAAGTTGATGTTCAAGATTAATTTTTAAATTAAACAAGGATAGTTCTTAGCAATAAATAAGAAGGGGTGAATGATGTGGTATCCTATTAACCACATGTTGTTAGCTAAAATGTTGAAGATGATGTAAAATCCATGAAAAGTCGGAGGTATAAAATACACCTGACATTGTACCTATTTAAAGTAGTGGAAAGAGAAGATGAAGAAGATAAAGTGAGACCTAATGTTCTTATAAGGATAAGGTTGTATGTTTGAACATGTAGTAGAGCATAATGCATTTTGGATGCATTCTTGAGGCTCAAAAACTTGATATGTGCATTGATGCACTAAGTAGTGTGATGAATTCCCTAGATCTATGATTGGTCCACTTGTGACATGTTTGGGCACAATTAATAGCTAGAGGCTATGAGGAGAAGTCTGGCATTGACTTATATGTCATCTTATTTCTTGACTACTATTAAGAGTGTTATGTGAATTGGTTTCTATTTGAACTTAGATCAATTTGATTCCTTCATGGTGATCTCTCTAGAAGAGTTAGAGTAGCCAGATGGATAAAAGGATGAGGTAAAGAGTATATGGTTTGTAGAGTGAAGACTGTATGAGTTGAATTAGATGTGTGGATGGGAGTTTAGAAATACCTTCATGGAGAGATAGAGTCTTTAGCATAGGTTATTGATATGTGTGTTAATGACATGTTAAGTGCAGGCCCAAACATGATCATTGGTGTGATGGCTTAGTGACAAGGACATGATGAAGGTGGTATGAGGAGAAAACCAAAGATCGAAATGCATAAGGATGAGAAATCAAGGAAGTACCCTACTTCTTACAGTGTGAGTTGTCTTCTTAGGATCATCTTAATGGAGGAGAAGACATGTTTTATCTTATGTATTTGATTCATCAAGAGTAGGATAAAGCCTCATGATTCCATGGTGAACATTAGACTAAATACTTCCAAGTAGTGGGAGTTACGAGAGGTTTATGGTAGAATATTGATAGGAGGATTGGTCTCTATGTGTGTGGAGAAGTGAAGGATCACTTCATGTGTTGTAATCTACTATGGAGGAATAGATGTTGACAAATATAGTTAGGATAGAGAAGTTTTAGTAGTGTAATAAAACTTCTACTGGGTTTATGTTAGGGCATCAGAGGACATGGTTGGTAGCTAGATGAAAGAATATGCAAGTGTGGCAAAGCCTATGTATATTGACTTCAAGTAGGAGAATGTTAGGATGTGAAGACACTATTCACATGACACTATACACAAGTCACTATTCATGGGCAATATTCATATAATGAGGTGGCAGTTATTATTCATAGTGGTGAGTTGGCAATGATTGTGTTAATGAGGTGAAAGTGTGACTTGGCAGTGATTGGGTATATAAAATGTCTCTTAGGTGATTTGGAATGGCCCACAAAGGTATATTTCATTATTGAAAAAGTAGGAGAGAGAAATGGGTCAAATGTATCCTTAATAACATGGTTTTACCTTTTGAGATCACATGTAGGGAACATGTGGGGAGCCATCTTTAACCCTTGACTTGTGGGTGGATGTGGGAGACAAGATAAAGAGGATCTAATCATTTTTCCTTCAAGCATGTGCATGTGATCGGATTCAAAAGGTTGAAGAATATTTTGACTCACACATTTGTGCACATGGGAAGTGGGGACAAGGATCACTATTATAGATTGGAGGCCCATGTGAAGTAGGGACAACATGTTTGGGTCATATGGAGGTGGGATACTTTGGTCAAAATTAGGAGCATATTTTGACTAACACATGTGAAGGAGACAAAGTTCACTATTAATGAATAGTGAGGGGCCATATGGAGTCAGATGAATTTTTATTCTACCTCTTTTTTTCATACTTAATACTTTTCTCTCTTTTGTATTCTATAAATGTATAACTCCCTCTTTATGTATGTAAGCTTAGAAAGGAAGTGTAATCTTGGAACAAAGTGTAAGGCATGTAAAAGCTTGTCAAAATAAGATTTTAATTAGTTTATTAAAAAGCTTTGCATAACTTGAATATTTCTTGTGTGAAAGCATTGTAAGAGGAGAGTGTGTGTTGGAGAGGAAACTTTGTGAAGAGGTTGTTATTTTTAAGGTCAATAAAAGACTAAAACTACCATTTGCATATGTTTTTTCCTTGCACTTAGTAAGGTTTCCACGTTATCTACTTGTGTAATGTGTTCTTCATTGTCATTGGTATTTTATCTTGTTCTTTTTGCATTTATTTTTTGCATAGTAGGATATTATTTCCTAACATGGTACTTGGTCTTGGATTAATGGAAATAGTGATAATGTGACCTCCTACAATATGTCCTACATGCAAGTTGTATTCATGTGCAACTACATGGTAGGTTTATTGCTTATTGGCACCATTATGGCCTTGGTTTTATCCATTATTCTAATGTTTTTGGTTATACTATTGGTTCTATTGCTTCTGTTAGTTCAGCCTTAGTTGTTGATATTGTTGTTGTTGGTGTTGTATTATTTGTTTTTATTATTGTTGTTGGTTATGTTGAGGAAATGGATTTTGATAAATACCAAGGTTTTGATTGGATGTGTAAGTTCCATGTTCCAATGAGATCTCTCCATTTTCAATCATACTCTCAATGACATGTTTAATTTACACATAGTGTTGTAAATTATGGCCATTAACTTGATGATATTCATAGAATTCATTTGGCCTGTACTAGTCTAAAATGTTAGTGCCCTCAATAATTTGGCCTTTAGAATAGGTCATCTAATCAAGTTAGCTACAATAAGTTTATGAAATAATAATTCAATGGATTTTCCAAAGTTGCTAAAAATATGATGCATATGCACATTTCTTATTTGAGGAGGGTTTTGCAAAGGCATAAGTAGTTGTGTTTGTTACACTTGTGATGCTAGTCTAGGTTGTTGTGTTTGTTGTGTCTACTACATCTATTGAAGAGGTTATTGGTTAGGAGGTATGTGCATATACAACATAGGTTTTTCAAATGGTGGTTACACTAGTTGAACATGTTGAGAATCTATTACTCCATTACCAATAACATTCTTGTCGTAATTGAATTTATTGGGTCTATTAGAATTATTAGTCTAGGTTTGCTATGATGTTTGTGCTTAGATTGGGATTTGATTCTAGCTATTGTTTTGGTTTTGGTTCTAGATTTGATTTTGGCTTTGATTTGATGAGGCTAATTTAATGATCCCTTTGTTAATGAGTGCTCTCTGAATCAACAAACCTTTGTCAATGATCTCCTTAAACATATATGAACACTGTAACTCCAAATTATAAGATATATTATTATGTATATTTTAAGTAAACATAGAAACTAGTTACTTGTTTAGTAAAACATGATTAAATTGGTTTACAAGGGCTCTCCATCACTGTAGATATTTTCCAAATCTTTTTCCAACTTTCTATTTGACATATGTTAAGTCTACCAATGAAATCTCATGCTCAAGATTATAATATAAGTGTTGCACAAACTTGTCTAAAATATCATCAAAATCAAATATCAAATTCTTGGGAAAATTCAAGAACCACTCCAATGTTTTCCCTAATAGGCTTTTGGGAAACAAAAATAATAGGTATATGTCAATATAGGCCACTCTTTATCACATGATAAATAATTTTGTTAAATGGGCCTTAGGGTTGCCTTTCCCCTTGTATTTGGCAAACTATGGTGGCTCATGCCTTGGATGAAATGGTATCTAAAAGTACTCCATGTTAAAAGGGTAAGAACATACATCATTTAATTTGAACTTTTTGGTATATTTCTCTGCTTGAATGAGGGTAATTACATATTTTATTTGTTTTAGCTCTTGTGCAAGGAAACTAGTGGGATCATTGGCCTATAGTGGAGGCTATGCGGTCACAAGTGGATTATTTTGACCAAAATATGATGGATATATTAGTTTAGGAATGTTAAATTGGTTAGAAAATGGACCAAGAATACACATACATGGATTTGGGTACAATTATTAAAATTTCACTTATGGTTATGCGATATTATGATTGGGATTGGCTATGTAGGATTGATACTATAGTTGGGATGGAAGAATATATCCATACTATACCTATTGAGGTTCAATAGGGACATACTACCAACTAGTCATACCTGGCTGATTATGAGGAACTTATAAATCAAGGCCCTATCACTAAATTTGTGGCACATTCTACATGAAAGGCAATTGTTTCTTAATAGATACTTGAGGAATATTGGAGTGTATTTTTTACATGAATCCCTATTGTGAATTAGGCATATGTTGGAGATTTAGCATTTGTTGTTGACCAATATTTACACATTATTGGTTAGAAATTGTTTGGTTTTGGATCAGCATGTTAGTCTATAACTAAAGAGGTGTGTTCATTACTACCTGACAAGGTGGAACATTGGTTACCCCCTATTGACGTGGAAATATTTTTTTCCTCTACTACATAGGTATGTTTGATGATGCTTATTATTGTGTAATATTACTTGTCACCTGTTAGGGTGGAGTAATATTCATCACATTTAATTGTGGCATGGCACTGGTCATTTGTTGACTACTTAATCCTTTTTGTTGGGTGCTTGAAGAGGTAGATGGTTGAAGATTATAGGCATTTGGCTGAGGTTTGGAAGTAAAAACTCCTACCCCTTGAGTTTGTGGACCACTCATGGTGTTAGATAATGGCACATTTTTTTGTTAATTATGTGTTTGTGCATTAACACCACTTTGGTCTAAATTGGACATTGTTTGTGCATTGTCTACTATGTTCTGCTCACTATTATGCATTAAAATAGAAGACACTTCCTCAATGGTTGGGTTATTGAACATGTTTTTTCCTAAAGTGTTTTGCATAATTGGGTCAAAACTTATATTTTCTTGGCTAGCCAACTCAAGTAAGACTCCCAATAAAGGAAGTGTCCTAATAAGAGGTGCATTTGACATGGATATATAATTAAAGTTACATGTTAGGTTTTTATATGTTTGATATGTTTTTTACATTTGAATGAAGTGGTCTTCCATGAGGCCTCTTTATATGAAAAACATATGCATATCTTGATATAACATCGATATAATGGCATCAAAGTTGATAGAAGAGGCATGTTAAAAGTCCCTCTTAATAGACTTATAAAGTTTTCATACCCTACCTCTGTATCTCTATTAAGATCATAAGCTAATGGAATTGTAGCATAATATGGTTATTGTTGAACATTTTCCATAACTGAAGGTACATTAGCCAAATATTGGGTCATCTATTCTTATTCTTGCTCTGTGTATGGAGGAATGTTACCCAAATAATTTTCCAAAGGATCTTGACTCTATTCCCTTGTTTCATTATTATATGGTGGATAGGAATCCATCTCCAAAATAACATCATCACCATAAGGGTCCAGAACAAAGTCCTCTTGTGTAACAACATTTCCATATCCTAGATTATGCATGGCTCCACTACATGTATAGTGAGACATGGTCAAATAAAATGGAAAATATTTTGTGACAAGAGAGGATGAGATTTCTAAAAACTTTGAAAAGCTATGTCTAAAAAGATAAAATAGATTCAAACTCTATGTAGCTCAGTCTAGGGTGGATTTGTATCTCCAAAAGGTTAATGCTAATATTTGGTAAAAATAATATAATGTCAATTTTTTAACATTAAATGATTCACACAAACAAGGTCAAGTGAAATGAATCAAAAATAAGATACCAAAGTCTAGGTCCAAAAATGTTCCAAATAGGTCTAAACTAGGAAAGAGAAAAGTTTCTAGGTCTTTTGGCCGAACACGGCATCAAAAGTTAGACTCAAAATATGGAATGTGCTAATAATTTTGGCCAAACATGGTGTCAAAATCTAGACTTGAAATAAAAGATGATGATTTTAATCTAACAAACTTGGAACACTTTGGTAAAGACTAGGCATTTGAACAAGGATAAATTTTCACAAATGAAGGCACAAATAATGTAGTTTTTTTAATTTTGGGTCAAAATTTAACCAATGTTATGCAATCTAAAATAGGAAAATCTATGTATCAACCCCAGTTAAATGAGGCCTAAATAAAAATCAATTAATGTTTGGATCTGAACTTGTAAAATTTAATTAAAGACTCAACTTAAGAAAACTTAGGCTTTATTAACAAATAATCTATGCAAATTTAGATAGAATGACTATGTTAAACAAATATCTAACAAGGCACAAATGATTGGTTCAAACAATGACAATTTAGACACAAGATAAGACAAGTCAATTGAAATAATTTGAGCAGCCTAATGGTGTTAGTTCTCTCAAAATATGTAACAATGTTATGTTTCAAATACTTCTAAGGCCTAAAACTTGAATTTATTTATGTGGCATAATGTTACCCATTTCAATCAAGTTACACACATAACATTTTTGACATTAAAGTCTTCTAAGTTAAACTAAGGTGTCAAATGGATAGCATAATGCCTCCTCAAATAATAGAGTAATGTAGACAAATAAATTTGTTCATGATGTGGTATAAACAATAAAGTTTTTAGATATAACACACCAAGAAATAAAATAATAAATTATAAAATCCAACTAAGTATATCATCATAAATCCTATCAAGGTGTGGCAAGTGGGGTTGACTAAAACTTACAAGTTATGACCATCTAGATTGATCCCAAGTATGGCTAACACAAGAGAAGCATCACATCACTTGAGTTCATACTGATCAACTTATCATGCAAGGGTCTATTCCTTTACATGATGATACCATCATTGGACTTCTTAGTGGTATCCCCTAGTTGACCAGACCTAACTTAGGCCTTTGAAAATATTGGCATCCTAGGTTGCACCCTAGTTGAGAAGGTGATTATTCAAGTCCTCTTACTTAAACCTAGTCTAACATGGGAATGACCCTAGGATGTAGGTCACATAATCTTAGGTTAGACCTCTATAGAAGGTTAGATTCCTTTTGGGTCTATCACCTATACTAAACCTAAACTAGCTTCTTACTGAGAAAAGGGGAGAGAGATTAGAAATAAGCCATGAAATAATGTAAAAGGGGATGATGCACAAAATAGTTTGATCTTTATAATTGTATAAGACACATTATACAATCCATTAAATATTATTAAATGTCCCTTCATTCACTCTTTGATCAGATTCCACATAAGTATTTCATAACAAGGCATTGACTAGCTATCAACCTAGCATGGAAGGGTAGTTATCCATTTCCACACTAACCAATAGACTATATATGCGCTTAGTATGACCTATGAGAACTACCAAAACACTACATGAAGGTGATAAAAATTAGATAGAGGCAAGGAAAACATACATTCACTTAGCTACATCAATGAATTTACAAGACACACTTCAACTCAACTTGAAAAATGGAAGAATTTGGTCTTTTATTACATCAAATAGGTGTTACATTATAAATCTTGGTAGAGTCTAGGCATACTTGCTATCCATGAGAACTCAAACCATTTACATGACTCCTAAATTCACCAATACTAATGAATTTGATCCATGACTACAAGAAAGCTCTTGATTTGTAAAGATAATATTTTCCACAAAAATGGGGAAGGAAACACAAAAAACAAGGAAGTTATCAAAACAAATCAAAATCATCCAAATAAATATGCTAGGGTATCACTTGGAGTAAAACAAGAAAATAAACTATGTCCAAGAACTCAACTTCTCAATAGTGATGTTTCATATGTATCCCATTAACTAGGATATGAAGCTCCTCACCATCCATCCTTACAAGTTGGAATGCATTGTGGGATTTACAGCTAGAGATTGTGTATGGATCACTTCAAATAAAGTCAAAATTTTATGCCTTCTTGGCTTAGCTTTGTCTTCATCCCACTTGAGGACCAAATATCCTTCTTGAAAACATCATGAAAAAGATCCTTTGCCAAAGGCTCTCTTCACTTTTGTTTGATGGCTTTCCATGGCTAGCATGGATTTGTTAAGCATAAAATATACTGAGAGGGGGGGTGAATCAGTATATCATATATCTTATAAATTTTTCCCTTAATCAAATTCCACTTAATCAAACATTAAAGAAATGCAATAAAACTAAAACAATAAACACCACACAAGATAGAGAGAGACACCAGATATAACGTGGAAACCCAATGTGGGAAAAACCATGGAGAACAATCTCAAGTATATGAATGAGCACTAACCCAAACAATATTTGTAAGCACCAACTTGCAGTAGCACCAAACCCTTTGCTAAGCACCAACCCAGCAACTATTCATGAGCACCAACCCATAGGAGCACCAACCCCTTTGTTGAGCACCAACCTAGCAACTATTCATGAGCACCAACCCACAAGATCACCAACCCCATTGCCGAGCACCAACCTAGCAAAAATTCATGAGCACCAACCCACATGAGCACTAACCCCTTTATCAAGCACCAACCCAGCAATAATTCATGAGCACAAACCCACAAGAGCACCAACCCCTTTGCCGAGCACCAACCTAGCACCAACCCACAAGAGCACCAACCCACAAGAGCACCAACCCCTTTGTGTATACCACACACCTATCTCTCAATGTTTCTATCTCAACAAATGATAGTTCAATACAACATCTTTTTCCTCTCTCACACCTTTGCTCTTCTAAGCTAGATATAACAAATACAAATCATATTCATCTCTCACAATTGCTTTTCTAACCTAGATATTACAATATCAAATGAACCTCTATCTCTTATATTACAAATGGCTTCTCAAGCCTTTATTTATACCTTTCCAAGTGACCTTTGGCCTTCCCCCTTTGTGACCCTTCAATCCTCATGAAAAATGGCGCCAAACTTGTATGACCCTTCATATCCTTGCCTTTGAAAAGTCATGTGGTGACCCTTCATGAGCAAAAAACGTCCTTCCCTCTTTTGTCCTTATCTTGGTGACTTTTTGTATTCCTCAAAGTGTCCCTTCATGATAAATTGTGCCCTTCCTCTTTTGTCCTCACTTGGTGACTCTTGGAATTCCCCAAGATGACTCTTCATGGGAAAATGCATCCCATCCTTATTTTGTCTTTACCCCGTGGCTCTTTGACTTCTCCATGGTCCCTTCTTTTGTCTCATATGAAACCAAAAATATATTCATTAATATTAAATAAATATTAACTCACATTAGCCAAGATATATCTATTATAAACAACATTAAATGCAATGGGGCCTTTATCACCAATAATGCTAGACCTTTGACATCAATGGCAATATTTCCAACAGGATTGATGTCTTGTTTCTTATAGCTCCATAAACTTAGCATACCTAATCTCCATTGGTTCATTCTCTAACAACTCAAGTTGAGGCATCATATCTAGGGTAGTAAATTCAAGAGAAATAAGCATTCTTACTTCTTTACCATATACCAACTTGTAGGGAGAGTTGGCTATTGATTTCTTATAGGTTATCCTATCAACCCATAGAGTTGACTTTAATTTGATATGCAATGACCTCTGATTACTTTTAATTGTTCTTCTTATGATGTTTAATAATTTCTTATTTGTGGACTCAATAAGACCATTTCCTTATGGGTAGTAATTTGATGAAGTGTTGAGAAAGACACTATGTTAAACTACCCATTGGTTGATTTTAGACCCCACAAAGGCCATAACATTGTCATAAATAATAGTTTAATGGATTCTAAATCTATTAATAAAACCTTCAAATAAATATATAACATTAGACTCGTTTGCTTCTTTCAATAACACTACTTCTATCCATCTAGTAAAGTAATCTTTAGTAATTAGTATCCATTTATGTCCTGAGCTTGAAGTGGGGTTAATGAGACCAATAAATTCTAATCCCCATTAGATATAGGGTTTATCTACTATAATTGGTTAGAGAGGTAAGGCTACAAATTTCACCTTTCCTAAAAACATATCACATTGTATGCATTTCCTAACCCATGCATGACAATCACTAAATAATCTTGGCCAATAATACCCACCTCTCATAACCTTATAGGATGTAGTCCTTGCTGAGTAATGCCTTCCACCATGTCCATCATGAAACTACTCAAGCAATCTATGTGTTTGGCTTGGCTCTATAAACTTTAGCAACATGTCATTGATATCTTTTTTGAACAAGGAACCATCAACAAGAAGAAAAGGAATTAACTACAATCTAAAATATCTTATTTTTCAAGGGCTTAGATGAGAAGGATAAATACCATCTTGAAAGTATCTTACCATGTCTTAGAACTAGCTATAAGGTGAGGTATGATAAGTCACAACTTCATCATCATTTAATACCATAACCACCCCATTGGCTTCTTATAAGTCGTATGATAGATGTTCACAAATTCCCTTTCCTCTCATGAGATTTGTGACCTTGATCTCCACATCATACTCCATTAATCTGGTTATCTAGCCATCTCTTCTCTCATTTATATTATTGTTAAAGAGGAATTCTTTGATACTTGGATGGGAAACCATTAGATGTATCATATTATTTGAAAACAAGTATCTAAACTTCTTGAGAGACCTTATAATTAAAATTACATTATTTTCAACAAAAAATTACCTTATTTCATATTCTTCCAAGCCTTGATGGAAGAAGACTATTTGTTATTCTAAAGCCTCTTGATTCTATTGCATGAGGATGCCTAAAATGGTGTCAATATTAGCATAGGTGTATAGAATTAATTCCTTTATAAAATATAGGTTCATGAGCGTAGGATCAGTATCCATGGATTTATTAATTCCCTCAAAACTCTTCACTCCTTCCTTGAACTAGCTAAAACTCTTATTCTTCCTTAGCATGGTTGTAAGTGGCTTAGCTAAAGTGGAAAAATATGAGATGTATCTACTAATGAAATTGATCTCCCCCAAAAAACTTTGCAAAGCTCTTTTATGCTTGGGAAAGGAAAGTTCAAGTATTGAAGCTATTCTTTTAGGATCTATTTTTAAACCATGCTTTGAAACTACATGTCCAAGAAGCTTACCTTCATGAACTGAGAAGACATATTTTTTTTATTTAGGGATACTCCAAATTGCCTACACCTTTCAAACACTTGATCAAGGTGAACCATGTGCTCACTTTAATTCTTTTAATATCATCCAAATAAACCAGCACAGACTTGTTAAGAAGGCCCTAGAATGCCATGTCCATGGCTCTCTAAAATGTTTCTCTAGCATTGGATAGACTAAAGGGTATCTATTTATATGCAAATGTCCCCCACTTTATGGTGAAGGCTATCTTGAATTGGTCCTCTTCCTTGACCAAAATATGATTTTAACTACTATATCCATCCAACAAGGAGAACCTTTCTGAACCTGTAACCAACTATAATATTTGTTCTATAGATGATTATGGATAGTGGTATTTAATGTAAGCTTTGTTCAATTCATGAAACTCAACACATGATCTAATTTCACCATTATTTTTATGTACTAGAACAAGTTTTACCACCCAATTTGACTGCTTGATTGGAAATATAATGGTTGATTCAATGAGATTATGAAACTTGTCTCTTATCAAAGGTTCAAGCTTAGGGTTAATAGGCCTTTGTCTTTATCTTACTGGCTTAGTTTCAACTTCTCACTCAATGGTGTGTTGAGATATACTTAGGTCAAATCCCTTAATATCACTATATTTCATACAAATACATTATCAAAACTTTTACATAACGCAATGAAAGATTTTTTTTAATATGTGCATACTTTACCCAACTTTAAGCTCTTACAAGGTACAACTTCCACATTGGCATAGTGTTCTTCATTTGTTGACAAAGATTAATTTTCCTTCCTCAACTCATTATCACCACTGAATATGTTCTCAAGTGTGACCAATCACTTGGGTAACTTATTTGTTTTTAGTTTCGCAATCTAATCACCATATTGTTACAAGTACTTTGACTGATTCATTGAGAAAAACTATCCTCTTCTTATAAAAACTTGAGAATTTGATTATCATCTTCAAAAACTTACCAATTATCATTATTATCTAAAATAGAAAGCCTCAAAACCACCTTAATGTGTGACTAGACCTTTTCATTTCTTACATCAACTGGGATACTGAATTGTGCTCTAATGGTAGCCAACATGTTTGCATGTTTGTTCTCATCTCTTGATATTACCTGAATGTTGAAGGCCTTAAATTCTTCAAGAAATACCCTATGTTTATAATATTTAAGTAATGGGTTTTTTTATACATTAAGACTTCTCACTTGGTGAAATACAAGTTCACAACCACCAAATACTTGTAAGGTGTTGATTTTCATCTTCTTGGCCCATTGCAAACCATGAACTACTACCTCATATTTAGTAGCATTGTTTGAACAACCAAATTAAAACTTAACAAATGAGAAATACCATTGATTTTGTATAAAAAAACATCATTCCAACCCTGATACCATTATTATTCATTTATCCATCAAAGTATAATTGCCATATACCATCACTAGACTCATCATCCTTTATCAAGGCTAGAATTGGTGCATCTTTCTTATGGAGGAAATAAACACCAAGTATTTCTTGTTCAATTATTTTATAAAGATCATATTCATGTGAGATAGATGTGTACTCATTAAGTAATATACTTGGAATCCCATCTAAAGGTGGTTGTGTCTCCTCTACATTATTTTCTAACACCTCATTAGTGCTGATAAAATTAATGTTTACAACACTTAGCATATATGGTTCTAAATGGAACCATGCAATAGGTTCAGAATGTATGGTTACCTTGGTACTCTACCTAATATTTAACATCAAATATGTCCAATAAATTGATAATTACCCTCCAATATTTGAGGTAAAGGCCCTTGATAGACACATGGTAAAATAGGGAGGCAAGTCCACCACAACTACATCTTATTAAATGGTAACATTGGGATAGGCATTTAACATCAACTTCATATCTTGAATGATTCCTATTGTCTTTTTTGGTTAACCTTCCAATTTAAATACTCCTTTAACATTTGGTTGATAGACTAGACCAAGCTTATCTATAATTTGCTTAGGCATGAAAGTGTTACTAGCCCCACTGCCCACCATACAATTATGAACTAAACAATCACAAACTATCAAAGTGAGGTAGAATGGATGAGTGTTACTTGAATTTACCTTATTTTTGTCCCCTTTTTCCATTTTGTGTACCTACTATACTTGATGCTTCATTGGCTAGTCTAAATTAGTTAGGATAACTCCTTATCAACTAGTTTTAGAGACACCTTGAGAGCTGAAAGCTCTTGGATGAGCATATCCTTTTATCTTGGAATAGAAAAGGAATCCCACATGTCAGTGTTTACATTGTATTTTTTCATCTGATCCACTATATTGAATAAATCACCAGTAATGTTTGGCTACACATTTTGAACCATTGGTTTTTCATAGACCAGAAGTATTTGAGGGACCTTCCTAGCCTTTGTATTCTAATTTTTTTGTGTTGTATGGATAGCAAATTGATCTTTGGTACTTTTTGAAACAACACTAGGAGTACTTGAATCATTATTCACATCTTGAGCCTCATCAATGGCTCTTTTTTTAGCTCTAGTTATAGCTACAACTTGACCACTTATATTGTTAGTCTTGCCACCATGATTGAAATAACATAATCATCCATTTGCCAATTTACATTAATGGCATCACACTACCCTTGAAATTTTTGAGACTCTCTTTGGGGTACCAAACTTGTCTCTTGATATTTACCTCCTTACATAAAAAACTCCTCTTGTGTCATTTGTGGTATAGCAATGTTCTATGATACCAAGGCTTGGTCTTGAGCATCGTTAAGGTTAGATGGATACCAAATTGATTCATGTATCAAATTGTTTTGAGATGGTGTGGGAATAATAGCTCTTAAACCTTTTGGTACATTAGGGTCAAGAGATGCATATAATTTAGCTTGGGTTATTTCTCCTTATGACTAGTAAGGTGGTCTATTTTCTCTAAATGATTATCAAAATGATGATAGGTGTTATGTTTTTATTATTAATAAGGCCTACCCTAGTACTACTATCTTTTGAGTTGAGCTAGTTCATTCCCTAAGGATTGAAGCAGACCTTTTAGTTTATCAAGCTCATTGGCTTAACTATAAGGGGTTGCAACTTGAGCTTTAAGAGGTGGAATAGAGGCTAATGATGGAAACTGAGGAACTTAATGGGGTGGAATAGATTACAAATCTAGGAATATTAGCATTAGAGGCCTTGGATCAATCTTACCAACTTATATCAAACTATTTTATTCTCTTATTACAATCTTATAAGCATTTGGCAAGGTATTACCACCCATGGACTGTATCATCACACTAATATTAGAATTAAGGGATCTTAAATAATATAAGAAGTCATATTCAGGAGATGGTTTGATCAATGTAGGTATTATAGTCCATGTCTTTTAGAATCTAGGGTTGAAATCAAACATGAAATCATGAGGATCTCTCTTTATGTTAGTTAGATGTTAAAATAAATATAGGTGATCAGATTTATCCTCAAATAATCTAACTAAGGCTTCACCTAACTCATCCTAGGTATAAATGGTATTTAATGGAAGATTGATATACCACTGTAATGCTTTTCCTTTGAAGGAAGCATCAAGAAGCTAATAGCCACATTATTTTGAACAGTATTGTAGATATAACAAAGGTTGGCAACATCTTGGATGTGCTAAATAGTAGTTGTTTGATCTTATACTAAGAATAATGGGATAATCTTAAGGGTAGACATAGGAATGTCATCAAAATGGGCAAAATTTAGTAGATTGTCTATATTATAAGGGATAAATGCTTGATTCCTGATGGCCATTTAGGTAATGGGGATTACACTACTTAAAATTAAATGATGACTAGGAGATGAATATTTATTTTGTGGATAAAGTATTATCCTATTAGATCTTTCTCTCTTGTATGAAATATAATGTAACTCAGTGAATTCAAAGGGAATACATTTACTAACTGACCTTATAGTAACCTTTGCCATGAGAATGTTGTCTATCAACTTGAATAATATTAAAATTATAATGATGGCGAATATCTTTTACTAATGTAAATGTTTATCCTTAACTCCAAATTTAAGTTATCCCAAGGAGAATGGTCCCACTAGACATGCCATAATTGTTGGCATCCTAGGTTGTACCCTAGCTAAGAAGGGGATTGTTCAAGTCCTCTTACTCAAACATAGTCCAACATGGGATGAACCTAGGCTTTAGGTCACCTAATATTGGGTTAGACCTCTATTAAAGGCTAGATTCCTTTTGGGTATATCACTTACACTAAACCTAAACTAGCTTTTTGCTGACAAAAGGGGAGATATATTGATAATAAACTATGAAATCATATAAAAGTGGGTAATTCACCAAATATTTTGATCCTTATACTTAAAAAAGACATATTATAGTATGCATTCAATACTAATAAACACTTCATTCACTCTTTATTCATCTTCCACATAAGTATTTCTAAACAAGTCATTGACTAAGTATCAACCTAGCATGGGAAGGTAGTTATCCACTTCCACACTAACTAATAGACTATAAATTCACTTAGTATGACCTATGAGAACTAACAAAACACTACATGAAGGTGAGAAAACTCAAATAGAGGTAAGGAAAACATACATTCACTTAACCACATTAATTAATTCAAAAGACACACTTCAACTCAGCATGCAAAAAGGAGGAATTCAGTCTTTTATTATATCAAATAGGTGTTATAGTACAAATCTTGATAGATTCTAGTCATGCCAAATAAATGGATCATTTTTAAGGCTTAGAAGCCTATATTTATAATAGAAAGGAATGAGAGAGATGGGGATCAATGCATATAAGGATGGAGAATGGAGCATAATAACCAAGATTTCCAATTATTATGATGTTGATGCCATTAAAAAAGATCATAATGCCTAAGATTACTCCTGAAAGGTAGCCATCACAACCATATCATTCTCTTCCAATTTATTTTTAGCCTACATTGATGATCCTTATGGTTACAACATCAAGATCAAGTCATTTGAAAGCTAAATTCTAGTGTTGAAGTAGTTACAATAGCTGAATCAATCTATCATGATCTTGTTTCATCATACATTATTCATTATTAGTTCATTTTTGGCACCTAAGAGTGGAAAAAACTATCATAATCATATTACTAGTTTTGGTGATTAACCCATCAAAGCTAACATGTCTACATTCATTACATCCCATTATAATAGTTGTTTTGATTTGACCTTGACCATATTTGATTTCTATTTAAAGTCTTAAGGCTTCAACATTTAATACTGGCCCTTGATCTTGATCTGGGTTTCTAAAATTGTGCCATTTATTAGCTACATGTCCCTGCTCAAGATCTTATTATCAGTTTATCTACTTTTGTGTTTTTATGACATGTTGACCTCATGTTTAATCTAATATATTTGACCCTTTGATCTTATACACACCATCAATCTCCTTAGATAAATTAAACACATGGCATTGATATCCTTCTACTTGATCAAATGCACACCAATGATCTACTAAGTCACTATGATCATGACACTTATCAACCCTTCACTTGATCTCAAAATACTCTAACTTTTTGAATTAATGTTTGTTATTGATATTATTTTACATGATTAAACATGCATCATAAATATATTTAGGTTGACTAACTCTATCCTAATCCATGCACTATTAGATCTTCTATGATCTCATAAGATCTTCCCACTTGGTATCCTTGCATTCATTCTCAAGGATATTTGAATTTAAATGGCTATTTTATAAGGCTTAATCTTGACATTTGTGTTCATGTTTCATTTTGAACTATTAACTTTGAAGTTACATTTCTTGAGATTAAAAACTCATCAAGATACAAAATTTACAGATCATGATTTAGGCATGAAGGGCTTCATGCCCATGTGATCTTTTGGCCTGAGAGGATTTATAGGCATACTTATAAAATGCACAAATGAGCTAACTAGTCCATTTCTTCATGACATTCCATGATAATCCGACTCTTCAAATCTTGATTTTTCCATATTTTGACCATTTATGGGAAAGGAACTCTACTTAGCTTCTCTATCTAGGTAGAAGCTTGGTATGTGGGCCAAAATTAGCCAAAATTACTAAATTAGAGGTTATCCACTCAACCCCTTGGTTCTAATAGTATGCATTCTCATATTTGTATAACCTATTATGGAGCATGGTTGAAACACTACCAGGAGATGATGCCTTGGGTCAATTATTCCCTAGATAACCCACGAGAGGTAATGACATCCCATTCACAAGCCAAAATACATGAAAATAAAGACTAATTATAAATACTTTAGGGTTGCTTATAGATCACCCAATACCATGTGGGGTTTGGGGAGAGCCTAGGAAACTTTATTTTTACACCTTGGACTAGGCATAAATGCAACGAAAAGGCACTTTTGATCCCATGATTTTCATATAGGGGATGAGGGGAGAGCATACACATGTTATTCTCTTTTTTTTTAAACACACATAATAAATAGTTTTCAAGAAATTATGAGTGAAGTTTGATTTTAAGCGCCAAATTAAAATGTGACAATGTTTTTTACTTGGCCCGTTGGGTTAAGTACAAAAGATTGAAATAATTAAACAACATAACTTAAGAAAAATAATCTATGTTCATTTTAAGTCTAAGATCTAAATGTTCAGGATTTAGCCTAAGATCATTTTTAAACACCAAAATTAAGTGTTCAAGACTCAAACATTCATTTTAAGCACCAACAATGAAGTGTTTTCAAACATTAGAAATCCTAACTCCTTTTAAGTACCAAAGACCAAATGTGCAAGACCTAACATGTTTATTTCAACACCAAAATAAATGTGAGTGATTTCACTAGATTCATTTTTATAATCCAAAAATGAAATGTTCTTTAACCAAAACTTGAAAATTAGTTTTCAAATCATGCCTTGGACCTATAATTGTTATATAGTATCCTTTTACTTTGAAGCACTTTTGATTATGAGCAAATGAATTCTGGGAAAAGAGATCTTAGGTTTTTAATTAAAATTCATAATGACTAAGCTTAGTTAGAGAAGACCAATGTTATTTTAGGGCAACCATGGTGGTCAATTCATAGAGAACCAATGCCAATCTTGAAGAATTGATGCTAGTCGATTAAGACCATCATCAATCACTTGTGAGCCAAAAATCAAAACCACAAAAGATAAACATGTTAAGTTAGGCCTTGGTTAGATGAAAATTTGATAAAACCTACAAGGCAAAGTTTATTAAAAGAATTTAAATGCTTTTTAAAACAAGAAGCAACCATTATGAAGGCTAAAAATATTCAAAATGCAATCTTGGTAAATCGTATTCTACCATGCATGCTAACTAGTGATGGTTATAGATAATCAATCTTGATTGGGTAAAAACAACAATGGTCACATATAATTGATGTCAATTAGTCCTAATCTATACTAGTCTCTATGTAGATCTAAGACAATTCAAGAATTAAAAATCCAACAAAATCAAAGCTAAAATTATAATTTTAATGACATTTAATCATTATTTTGATGGTTTTTGGCTTGCATCTTCATCTCTTTGCTATGTGGGGTACATACAGTCCCACTAGGTGTGTCATTTGTGATCAAGGAATTCAAGAAGGGTGGTTAGATCATATGTTATCTTCACAATGAAAAGAAATCAAAATGAGAAAAAACACACTAATATGCATAACACTATCTTGCCTAGATCAAAGGAAGGATCATGGTGAAGAAAATAATTAACAAAGAACAACTAAGAATGGAAATAACTTATAAATTTACTTACAAATTCCTTGAATGCCCTAAGATAATTATTTATTTTGCTTGCTTAGCTTGTGCTCAAGAGATCTCTCACAAATGGAGTTGTGTGGCTCCTTCTCCCCTTAGAACCATGCTTTGGCTCATGCTTTATTGATGTAGCTTCATGACTTAGCTTGTGATTTTGGAATTATAACACTATGGTCATGTAAAATTGCTCAAAAACCTGCATTATAACACTATTATGTTCAAGTTCTTTAAATGAAGAGGTTTAGGCTTATATTTATAGGTTTAGCAACTAACCTCAACCCAAGGTGAGTTAAGGTGTAGTTGGGGCTTAAAATGGGTTCAAACCTTACCCTTTTGAGTTAATTAACCCCAGTAGAGTTAAAAGGTATTCAAACCTCATGATTAGCATGGAATAGGCATGGGTGGGATATTTTAGATTTTGGACAATTCACAAAAGGAAATTATGAAGTCCTAAGATATTCTTTGATTTTGAATTTCCTTTTTGATAATTCATTTAATTTCTCATGGATAATTCAATTTAGGAATTTGATTTGATTTTTTATGTTAATTAATTATTTTTAGGATTTTTGACATTTTGAATATTTTTGAATTAATTTATGTGTGCATTTTTCCCATTTAATTTATTTATAAGCTAATATTGCATGTTATGAAGTCAAATTTGAGATGTTTATATATTCTTAGGATTAATTGACAAAGGTTGGTAAGAATTGATCTAAAGTCTAGTATGAAGCCATTGGTGACCAATTTTATATGTCTAAAATGCCCAACCATCCCAAATTCATGAGTAAAAGGAAAATACAATATATTATCAAATACTTATGAAAATAAGTACTTGGGTTTATAAAACCAATTGATTGCATTCAAAATCACCATTGATGTTTGTTGAATGCCTCTAAAGGCTGATAGGTAGAATAATAACACCAATAATTCTTCCACAATCTTGGACTTTAGTCTCATTGATCATGCTAAAATTGTTGTGCATCAAATTTACACCCTTTGGAAGGTATTTAAATCCTTCCAAATTTTATGAAACATGGAAATGACTCAAGGTTTTGGGTACCCTATTAGAGAGGTAACTCTCTAGGTTAAAGGGATAGCTCCCATTGATGTGTCTATTAGCTCTACTACACTATTAGTTTATAAATAAAAGGGAGAATGATGATATGAAAACAAAGGGGGTGATACACCAAATAGTTTATTTCTACTAACCAGATACATATGCACTTATAAATCAAGAAAACTAACCTTACATACACTACCCCTAGTCTGAATCGCTCACATGAGTATTTTAATGTGAAGTTTATGATGGTTTTTTAGGCTAGGAGGACTAACCAAAAGGTCTTGAATGACAGTAAAGGATAGATAAGCTCACTTGACCTTTACACCAAACTTATACACTTCACATGACATTCAAAATAAGTTTTCAAACTACATCTAGGTGTTAGAAAAGGATAACATGCTAAGGAAGACAAGTCAATTCACTTGACAAGATCAACTATTCATTTACACACACTAAGTATAGTCATAGGGGGAGGTAAAACTAGTTTTATTTAATTAATAAAAGGTATACAAATGGGTAGGGATTTTCCAAACCCAATTAGAGGATAAAAATTTAGCCAACTAAGGTTTAATATATAATAAAAATGAGAGAGAAGAAGAGAAGAGCGTAGGGGAGAGAGAGTTGACAAGTGTCTCATAAGTTAAAAATAAGAGGGGAGTTATCAAAATATCTTAACATGTCCTAAATTCCATATGTAGATCCTCTAAATATTCTCCCTTACTCTAAGTGACATAGGGGTTAGAATGCTTACCTGACACCTTGACTAGCTCTCCAAAACTACCCTTTACTTTGGATTTTTGAATGAAAAATGGCCTTATTTGTGGTTAGATCATGTTTATTTACACCTTTTATTTTATCTTGACAACTCTCAGTTGATCTCTTTAGGTTCTCTTTGACACATCACTTCAATCTCTTGTTGGGTGTCTGGAAGACTCTTCCTCTCCTTAGGTCAATCTTGCATACAAGTGTCAAAACTTGAATTCATTTTATTCAACTCGTCTTATCTTCATTTATGTCCTAATAAACTCATATTATACCTTTAATAATTCATTTGGAAATCTGAAACCATCCCCAAAAACTCATTAACACCAAAAGCTCCAATTAGGCCTCATTCCTTGTAACCCTAAAATCATGAAAACCTCCTTGTGTAGAGAGTTTTATGATTGTTACTAAAAAATTGAAGGCATATTCTAGGACCCAATATGTCTTTACAGCTTCATCCCAAGTTTTAGGATTAGAAAGTTAGTTGAGGTGTCCTTTTCTATTGTTTCTCTCTCCTAACTAAGTCTCAATTAGGCCTCCCTACTTATAGACTAAAACTTGAATATATAGCATACCCACACGTTTTAAACCTAAAATAAATATTTAATTTAATTTTATAACCCCTTGAAGATAATCCATGTTTAATTTGAGCTCCTCACACCTTGTATGGACCTTCCAAGTAGCTTAAAATAGCCTTTTTTATCCTATGCCATATAGTTCTATATCTACAAGTACAAAACAGTGGCATGGGGTGATTCTAAAAAGAGTTTTTTACATGTTTTATGTCATTTTTAATTCCATATAATCCATATTGGGTGTTTAAAAACACTATCTCCTCAATTGTGTCATTGTGGCTCTCCTAGGCACCCTAAAAGTGCCTTTGGGTCTTAACAATGGTTCATATAGTACATTTTACCAACTCAAGAACTAATTCACAAATATGGAATTTTATGAACCTATCTAACACCTCCAAACTCCTTTTACCACCATGTAGCTTATCAGGAAGTATATAAGTTTAAGAGACTCGTGGTTAATAGGTTGTGTGTTTGTGAGGTCTAGAGAGAGATGTAGCTTGTATGTGATGTTCTGAGTTTGATTTTGAGTTTAAAATTAAATCCATAATTCCATTACATCCACCTTTACTCTCTCCCATGTTTCTCTTGTTACATATTTTCTATAAACTCTCTGCACACACCACTAGTTGATACCTAGGGTTCTAAAGCCAACTTACACAAAATAACCTAGTTGATTATATTTTCTCTTTTATCCCACTATCAAGGATATAGGATTTTATCAAAAATTTTCCCATAATTTTCATGATATCTTCATTTTTTCTCAAGTTTCCATTTCAATTCCAAATAACCATTTTCATTTGGCTGCCCTTATAGGTATGTATGTGTTTGATTGTAAGCTTCTCTGACCTGAACAAGGTTTCCAAGTTTGTTTCACTTATTGCTTGATTATGATATGTCTAATGGGATTAGATAATCACCATATAATAATATTAAAATATATTACTTTATCTCAGTCCTACAGACCTTTAGACCTCTTCATACAAGTAAATACCTCTCAAATACTCAGGTGGGCTTATATAAAAATCCTCTTGACTATGTAGGTAAGGGTTTTCATTGATTTGGATATTAGGTTTGAGAGTAAAAATTAGATTATATTTCCTCAATGAAATAATATTCAAATCCTTTACCTTTCTCTCTCTCAGACTTTTGAACTCTTTAGTTAAGCAAAATGTCTCATGATGCAAATAGACCTATGTGTGATTGGCTAAGCAAATAGGGTTTTAGGATGGATTATATACAATAAAATTTTATTTAAAATTTCATTTAGGTATGACTTACCTTATATTAATTATGCACTTACTCCTCACTTCACTGAGTTAAACCCCCATACTTTGCATTAACTCTACCCTTGTTTTAGGTTTGGAACTAGTTTACTCCTTAATAGACCTGTAGATGGTGATGGAAGAAGTTTGAGTGAATTATAGGGTTGAGAAATTATATTTACAATATAATGAACATCTCCATGGATTTTTTATATTTGTATACCTAAAACCTTCACAAATTATACAAAACACTACCCTCATAAGCATACACCATTCAAAACTGCCTTCTCAAAAGGTGAATGTAGGTGTTGATTTGAAAAGAGTTTGAGCATTATAACTTGGAATCAAATATTTAAATATATTATGGAACTTAAATAGTATCCAACATCATTAATTTATCTTTATCACTTTATACAAGGTTCAATTCCCCTTTTTTATCATTTTCAAACCTTGCATCCAACAACATGTACCCTATTTCTCTTGACTGCATATATACAACTGTAAGTGGCCATTTTGGTGAGTAGATTGTGAACTTATTCAAATAGGTAATTTAACACCTAAAAGTGTATAATCCAAATTATATCTCTCATCTCATTACATTACAAGATCCATATAGCATTTTTAGAGCATTTCACAACCTCCATCTTCATTGTCTCCCTACACAGTCATGTGTAAAAGTATTAATCTTATTTATTCTATCATCAACTCTCTTTTGACTTCATATGTATTGGTATATTAATTTTTATATGACATTTTTCAACTTTAATCCATAAAAATGATTTCATGCTCAAGGTTTCAACTTTAAACATTGACATACCATTAGATTTCTCTTAAAGTTGCAAACCTGTAGGTCTACAACCCTATGTTTTGGTATTTCAAAATTTAAATCATATATATTATGCTCTAATATTATTATTAATTTGTATAAAGAAGTTTAAAAAGGAGTTATAACTCTCAAATTATTTGTAAATGCATATTTAGACCCACTCAATTCATCTTGTTATGCAAGAAACACTAGAACATAATCCAAAAGGTGAATGAAGGTGTGACCCTTTTGAAACTAGTACAAAATGATTACAAAATAAAAGGTATTTGAATGTATTTACAAGAAATTATAAGATAATTTAGGATCACTTGGATGCATTAGGCCATGTGGAGAAATCTAAAACATAAATAAACATTGACAGTCACTTACACCATGCAAAAGAGTAGTTTTTCTTGCAAAGATATCTCCCACACATGTCAACATAGTAGATTAAAATGTAATATGGTTTTCCAAACCTTTTATTACCTTTTAAAATCAATCTCATGCAACCAATAAGCTCACACTTGAATTGGATTTGCACAAAACTCAGCCTGTGGGTATTTAAGCCTCAAAAATGTAGTTTACCTCCTTAGCAATTATTCATAAAGCTAAATACCTAAATCCAATGGCCAATGCCATAAATTTTAATCCTATAGGGGTCCAAAAAAAATTAAAATTTTTATCCCCCAACTCCTCTTGTATGGCCTATACCATTTATCTGAATTTGGCCTTCATAATCATTTAAAGAGAGCGATTGAGGAGAGAGATAGTTTAGTGCATCTATTAGACTTTAAAACTGATACAAGGTTGGAATATGATCTATAAAATATGAAAAGACACTTTTAAACAATTTTTACCTATAATTAATCTCAACAAGTCCATACAAGTCTCTTAACTCCTCTCTTAAGCATTAAATTTCAAGATTCTAACCTTTATATAACTTGATGATAGGTGGGGTAGTTATGTAATAGATCCAAGGTCCTTGGAAGGTGTATTATACATATTTTTCACTTGGTGAACTTTGAAATATAATAAAATTAGCTAAAAATGATCTTTTCCTTATAAAACACTACCTTAAAGTTCACCAAAGAACCTTAAAGTCTCAAAACATGCATGAAATGTTACTATAAGGTTATTAAAGCATGAAATGACGTTGGGAAACTCATAAAAGCCTATGACACTATTTTACCAACCCTCATCTCTCCATGACATGTCTAGACCACTACAAGACTACTATAGGACTTTACCTTAATTTCTACAAATTAACATTAAACAATGCTAATAAGGTTTTATGAAGACTTTAGGGACCATATAATGCATGACAAGACCACATACAAGTTTTTACAATCCTATTAATGTTTTAATTTATAGGGGTTTGAGCAATTTAGACTTGAGGTCCTTATTTGGTCAACAATTATCATATAGGTTCTTTGCTTAGAGATTTACTTAATATTTACTCAATTAGAGAATATATATACACATATATCATATTGGGGGAATGTCCATGAAACATTCCTACCTCTTAGCTAAATTTTTACACTAATTTTGTATATGGAGTGGTAATACGTTTCATTCTCTACGTTGTATACACCAAACTCACATAATATTATCTTTTTCACCAATTTTTTCACCAAAACAATCTATTAGAATTCATAAATGGATTACAAGTGACTCCACCTACCTTGTGAAGTCAAGCCAAATTGATTTTTTAAGCAGGTTCTCTATTCAATTAGTATTGGGGCATACACATTTCAATCCAAGTTCATTAGTGAAGAATAAATATCCAAGGGACCTATCCTCTCTAGTCACTAGTTTTGCACTAGAAAATGTAATAATTCACATACCCAATCAGATGCACTCATTCCTTGTTATTATATCTATAAGTTTTCTTGTCTTTACTTCTTGATTTTTGTCTTAAGTAAGGACTAATGTTAAACATGTTTCATTGTAAGATTTGCATGAGGCATAATTTAAAATTTAGCTTACATTCAATATTATTCTTCATAGGTATGTTTAGGTATAACTATTTTATTTTTACTCTAGTATTTTCACTTTGTTATATTAATATAATAAAATGGGGAAAATTTAGACACATAAATTAACAATTCAATGTTGAAACAATTCACTTGTGACCATATTCTCAAACACACTTAGCTCAGGCCAATTTCATGGTCCTTGATCACCCTTCCTTCACTTCTATGAGGATGACCATTACCTATTAATAAAATTCTAAATATAATATTCCTATTTCACATCTAGATATCCTAATTTCATCCCTAACTTTATTTACACTTCTATCTTAATTTCCTCTACTCTTCAAACAAGGCCACTCTTTTTGGACTATCCCACCCACTAGTACCATCTAAATTTGCCAAATGTATTCTCTCACCAAACAATGAATCTTTTCTCAAATTCAAATTTACCTAAGGGGTCATCCCACATGCTTCATGATACCCATCCAACTGAATTTTAAAATAATCACTATAAAATCACATTTTCTATTCATTTATCCACTAGATGTCAAGAGGCTAACACCATTTTAAAAACACTAGAATATTTATTGAACTTTAAGATTAAAATATATATTTATTTGAATTGTAATTACATATATCCCTATTATCCCTTAGCTAAGTCTTCAAACACCCTTGATGTCATGAATCAATTTTTAAGTGCACTAATTACACAAATATTGCATCAATATATAGAATTACACCAATATTTCACACACACCACCATAGCATGGGTGAACTACATGGATTTTAATCCCTCTTCAAAGTATTGATATGTAGGTAGTATTTAACTTAGGGGTGTTAAGGTCTATCATAACTTCAACCTCTAGCTCATTTTTATCTATTTATCATCTATGTTCTATTTATCTAGGGTTACAAGTGAAGAAGAAGGTACACACAAGATTTCATAGTGGATAAATAAATATGGATCTCACACATAGATTCTATAGGCCACAATGCATATGTTAATTTTCACATAAATATTGAAAACCTTACTAGACACATATGCTTCAAACAAACAACATAGCATGGCCAAGTCTGATTAGTGTGATAGAGATCCAACAAAGCCTTGTTCTTGATTCATAGCCATATCACATAGTCACATAATCAGATATATAGTCTTAGTCTCAATATTTCATTTATGTTTTCCAACTATGTTCTTACATTCTTTAATTTTTTTCTTTTAGCATCTTTCCAAATAAATTAATGTTCTAATTTTTCCACTTGTTCTATTTGCACTTGTTCTTTGGGAGATGAAATAATAATGTGAGTGGATTGTTTGATTGATTTATTTATTATAGGATAACCACTATCAATTAACTTTCATATTTTGTCCTTCAAAGCCAAAAAAATTGTCTATATGATGTCCATGCATTCTATGATATGTGCAATAATATTTTGATCTCCTTAAAGGACGTATTGGAGGTAGTTTGATCAATGTGTTTCTAAGTACTTCTATTATAATCTCACTTTAAATCTTATTAGCTTATTGCATACCTTTTTAACCACTGATTGTAGACACATTTTTTTTTATTCCCATTCTAATATGAAGTCTTGTTAGGCAAAAAAATTCTATATGAAGATATAAAGACATGATTAACACTAACACATTATGATTCTTTGCATATGTGTCCTAATTTTCCCATGGGGTGTTCTTTGAAACCAAATATTTATTTTAGTTCTGTAATTCATTAACTTTCTCAAAATGATGATTTAATCCTTAAGGGATTAACAATCATAAACCTAAGGTACTTTTGGCTAGATGTGCATAGAGAACCCATCAAGAGGAAATGTAAAAGGTGGAGGGAATTGAGGAAAGACATGTTTGTTACCTTTAATTGAAATATAGGATGGGTAACCTTATGTTGTTAGATAGTGATAACATAGACCTGATTAGAGGGAAAATATCTATCATCATATTGAAGGTTAAGAAGAGGAATAAAATCTCTTTTATCCATTTCAAATTTTACAAAGACTAAAATGAGAACAAGAGGAGGGATACATACAAATTCTAGAAAACACTCTAACATAATAAGAAAATTAAAAAAATTGAAATCCTAATGAAAACTTTATAAAGAAAAACCATATGTAAATCTATGGCTTGCAATATTCAATCAATTGACAGGGTAGATGCAAGATAATGGGGTACAAAAGGCAGGGTATAAAGTGACACCTTTTTTCTAAAAATAACAATAGTTGAACTTGGAGAGAATGTAAGAGACTTCAAAAAGAAATTTGACAATGACATAAAAACATGAATTGTGGAATTTTGAATGTAGTTTCTAAATATATAAATGTTTCCAATACACAAATGATAAAAGTGTGAAAATAAGATGCATTTATGATAATAGGTTGGTCATTTTTTGTAAAAAGATAAGGAGAGTGCATGTGTATGAACACACTTTTTTTGAGGAAATGATTGAATTTTTGTATGAAATTTCATATATAGATAGGTCAAATGTCAAAGATAAGAATATTTTTTATTAATTTTTATTGTATATATAATTTTTAAATAGTTTTATGATTCAAGAAAACTAGAAAATTGAAATAATTTTATAATTCAAGAAAACTAGAAAATTGAAAATGCAAGTGTACGAACACAATTTTTTTACCCTAACTTCATGAAAATCAATTTTTTTTTTATAGTTGACAATGTGTAGATTGTTGAGATATAAATTTTATAAAATTTTCATTAATATTCAAAAAATTAATAAGAGAATTTGTGATGATATTTATATAGTCTATAATGAGGAATGTTATGTATAAATTAAGTAATAATTATAAATAATAATCTAACATTAAAAATATATATATATTCTTAAACTACACTATCTTGTCTAAAAACTTATATAATTTTTTTTAAATAATAGAAGTTTCCTAATCAGATGTGTTGACAAAGATTAAAAAAACTCCTAAATTTCCTAGAAACTAAGTGGGCTGCTCCATGACCAGTTTCAAGGTAGGTTTGGACCTATCCAAGCCTATACCGAAGGTAGATTTGGAGGGAAAATGAAAAAAAATAGAAATTTTTAAATGGCATACACCCTATGCAAAGGATGCATTCCCTTTGCACAACATCAAATTGAAAAAAAAAATCACTTCAAAAAGGGTGTACACCCTTTATAAAGGATGCACACCCTTTGCAAACGGTGTATGCCCTTTGCAAAGGGTGTATGCCCTTTGCAAAGGTGTGCATCCTTTATAAAAGGTGAACACCCTTTTTGAAGTATAATTTCTTTTTAATTTGATGTTGTTGAAAGATGAATATATATATATATATAGTGCAACTAGGGGTTGTTTTTATGAATCTTGGACTGTAATTGTTTTTACCATGTTTGATGTTTTGCAAGCATATATTTAGTAAAATTAATGTTAAGTATAATAATATAAAATGTAAAATATTACATTTTATATTATTATACTTTAAATTTATTTTACTAAATATAGCTAATTAGAGCCACTCAGCATCTTTTGAAATTGCTTATAGAGCTATAGGAATTACCATTTAGAAGTTAGTTTTTCAAATTCCATTCCAGCCAATACTTAGTTTATAAAATTTTAGGATCAAAAGATAGAATGAGAAATGAGGTTACAAATCATGTTACGTATGTAATAGATCTATATCATTGATTATGCCCCATATATTTCTATTCAAAATTCGCTTTTCAGATTTAAGAGAGAAGAAACTAAAAAAGTAATGGACAAGGCATGGGAAGTACCTGGATAAAGATTGCGCACCGTAAATCTAGATGCTTGTGAGCACTCTTCTTTGGCTGTGGAGGAATGACACCTACAAATAAAAAAGGAAACTTGGACCTTAAGGGAGGTCAACCCACTGTTAACAGACAGCTAAAAGATCAAGAAAATACAGAATGCTAGAATACAGAAGTGACAAAGAAATTAGGAAGGAAAGAAAAGACAAAATGATTACCTGAAGGAGTTGTTGGGCTGAAGACAGTCGCCGAGGTCGGAAATGTCACCGGCGTCGGTTAGCTGATCTGTCGGCGTCGGCTACCCTGCCGACGTCGGTTTGGGAAGTGACCGGCGTCGGTCGGGGTTATGGCCTGTAGTCGGGTCTGGGTTGCTTTCTGGACTGTGGACGGGTCTGGTTCATGAACAGGGTCGAGACAGAGTTTGGGGACAAATTTAGATGGACTGAGGAATGCTCTGGTTTTGGTTGGGTGCCTTATGCAAGGTCTTTGTTGACAGGGGGATGAGGAAGAGGAAGATACACAGGGGACAGGACCTGAGAAGGCTTTGCAGCCTCTCAGGGGGAAAAACAGAGGGAGTAGAAGACAATAGATAGGATAGATGACTAAAAACTAAAGAAAAGAAATAAAATGAAACACCAGACTGTGCTTACCTTTGGCTTGCTGACTGAAGAAAGGAGGAGCTGTTGTTGGAGCCACAAAAGACTTGTTGTAAGAATAAATCCCTGATCCAGAGCCTTTGCACCTGTTGCTGCTATTGCACGAGGTCCAGACGGAGGAGAGACAAATGCCAAAGTGCCTAGAGAAGTCTGTTTACGAGCTCAAGGGTCTAGGACTACAACAGATGCAAAAAGGGGTAATGAAGGCTGCCGACGCCGGCAGTTTCACCGACATCGGCCGAAGGGTCACCGACATCGGCGGTCGCAGGATGGGGACAGAGGCTAAAAATAGCCTCTGCCCATTCTTGCACGCCGCTGGGTGAGGGGTTATGGGAAGAACGGTCACGAGGATGCCAAAATGGGCGTGGGGGGAAGATAATGAAGAGATTTGGCCTAATAAATGCTAGGGGGAAGGTGGAGGGATTCAAGGGAGGATCCAAGGTGGCAAAGGTAGGGTGGAAAGGGGGCCACTTGATTTAAAATATTTAAGTTATTTTAATCAAATAGAGGCCAAGGGTTAGGATAAGGGTTTGAGGTGGACAAGGGGGAGAACCAAGGTGCAGACACGTTTGCAGTGTCTACATTTGCCCCTTTTTGTCTTGTTGGTTGTTCTAGATGAACTGCAAGACAAAAACAGGAGTTGGTTGCCCTAGAAAAAGGATGAGGTGTTCCCCCCCCTCAAAGCGATAGTCGAGAGAAGGGAACCGAAGATCGAGTGTCGATTTGACAGAGAAAGGGATAGAAGAGAGTGAGTGAAAATGCTGCCATAGTCGTGATTGCGCGTAGTCCACTTCACGAGAGGGTCAAGTCAAATTGTCGCATGTCGAGGGTCAAGGAGTGCCAAAATTGAAGTAATCAGGCCCCAGCATTTAGTCATCTACTGATCGGGTCACTCAATTTAAGCTGAAGCTCCAAATGGTCATCGTGTTCTAGGTATCCAGGGCTCAGGAAGTGCTCCCAAAAACACGAAAAAGCCACAAGTAGTAGGGATCAACTGGCTCGCAATCCTATACTTGTGAAGGGTCAAAAATAGTCTGTGGACAATTCTGCTAACTAGCCGTGAGGTAGCACACACACAAAAACAACCAAGGCAACACGCTATCTTGGAAGTGGTCGAAGGTCGAAGGAGATACACATGATCTCCAATGGTCATTGGTTAAGAGGATGGATGGATGAAAGGATGCGGCCGAGCTAACCCCAGAAGACCCCATGTCAACTGAGTGCTGCCTACATAGCCCCTATCGTAGGGGCCTCAGGCTGATGTAGTTCTCCCTAAAAGGGAGGGAGGATTAGAGGGATTGATTGGTCTTGGTCAAAGTCGATGATTGGTCTTGGTCAAAGTTGATGGATTTGGTCGTGATAAGAGTCAAAGAAGAGAGGGTTTGTCCATCATAGAGACGAACAAAAGGGGGTGGTCGAGCTAACCTCAGAAGATGTGGTATCTGAGTGCTACCTACATAGCCCTGGTCATAGGGCCTCAGACCAATGTAGTTTGGACGAATTGAGAAGATTGGTCGATGATGAGATTGGTCATGTGTTGAAATGACGAGGGTAAGATGAGGATAAAATGATGCTACAGATGGTGTATTCTGTAGAATTGGTTGAGAGTCTTTCATCCCTAGCAAGTTTCCATAGTCGCGATGGATGTATGCTAAGAATAAATAGAAGTCTATTTATGCTTCAGCAAGTATTGGTTTATGCTTAACATAAATTGGGTCTAGTCGGTAGTTTCCATGTGTATTGGTGTCCATAGAAACTATGTGAAATGGTCTAGGATGATGTCAGCTAAAAATGATGAAAATGGCTGGGTTTGAGATGAGTCAACAATTGATGTGGTTAAATGTGACCAAAGTGTAGAGAAAAGATGAAAGGCAAATCGCTCTTTCATTGACAAGGACCAGAAAGGAAGCATAAATAGGGGTTATTAGAACCAAAGCCCCGTTCATGCATTACGTCGTTGACCAGTGTTGAGTTAAAACGGTAATCGAATCACTTTGACATTAAAGTGAGCTCGAAGTCCCCTGAGCAGGTGATAGGAGGAGGATAGGGTAACCCAGTTTAAGAGCAGGAATAACCTTGCCCCTTTTATAGGAGACCCTGAGACAACTACAAGCCAAGTCCGTGACTCATTTTTTTTTTTTTTTTTTTTTTTTTTGTTCAGGCTGATCGATGCGGGAAGCCTACATAGAGATGTCATTTGCTTGGTGGTCATGTTACGAAGCTGATCAATGCGGGAAGCTTCTAAGAAAGGAGCTATTTGTAGCAAGATTAGTCATAGCCATCCTTCGAGGGAGTGGTCTATATTTTTGCTTAATATAAGGGCTTGAATAGCTGTCCTTCAAGGGATCAGTCTATTGGCTACAGCAATGATAGTACAGCTATCCTTCGAGGGAGCAGTCTATCTTTTTGAATTTGACTTGATTTTGTGACCATGGATATGTTTTGACATCTTGATTTTGATTTTTTTTTTATAGGAATTTGAGTCACGGACAAGACTGTAGAAGTTCAAGGATGCCCCTTTTATTAGGACAAAGCATCCATGCATCATAAAAGGGTCGTAGAGGACTTGTTAAAGGGGAATAGGGTTGAAAGGGATGAGGATTAAGAGGATGAGGATTGCTCAAGGGATGAGCTCAAGTTACGTGTCAAGTAGATGAGTACTCGACTAGCAGAAGAATGGTCGAAGATGCAACGCATTAAGAGGCTCAGGTTCTGGCCGTCCGTCGAGGGAAGACAGATGATAAGTCCCTGACCCATACTTGTGCATGATGATAAAAGGTCCAAGCCAATTGGGGGTGAATTTGCCTCATTTACTTCGCTCCATATTGGTCACGTGCTAATTCTCTTTGAGGATGAGGTCTCTGATGTTGAAATCTCGTTCTCGTAGATTTTTGTCGTAGGCCCGCTTTATGCGACTTTGGTAGACATGGAGATGATTAAGGGTAGTAAGACGGTGCTCGTCGAGTAACTCAAGTTGAGCTAAGCGATCTTGACGAAAGTCATCGTTGGAGAGAATGTCATGCAGGGAGATGCGGAGAGACGGGATCTATACTTTGAGAGGTAAGACAGCCTCTATTCCGTACACGAGATAGAAGGGACTAGCACTCGTAGAGGTTCAGATGCTAGTGCGGTAGGCCCACAAAGCGAAGGGAATATGAATGTGCCAATCCCTTCCTGTATCGTCGACCACCTTCATGAGAATTTTGGTGAGAATTTTGTTGGAAGCCTCGACCTGCCCATTTGCTTGTATGTAGTAAGGCGAAGAAAAGCTGAGTTTGATGCCAAATGAGTCGCATAGTTTTTGGACAGTCTTGTTTTTGAAGGACTTGCCGTTGTCGGTGATGATTTTGTAAGGGACACCGAAACGACAGATGATGTGGCTACTGATGAAATCGACAATCTTGTCAGCTTTTGTGGAGACAAGAGGAATGGCTTCCACCCACTTGGTGAAATACTCAGTGGCAGTGATGATGGCTGATGACGAAGAGACGAGTGAGGGTTGATCTCACCGATGAGATCCAAGCCCCACTGAGAGAAAGGCCAAAAATCCTGAGCGACTTGCAAGGTGTGGCTGGGGAGATGAAGTAGGTTAGAGTGCTGCTGACACTTGATGCAATGCCAAACATAATTGCTACAGTCTTGATGAAGGGTGGGCCAATAATAACCCAGGCGAAGGATGCGCTTGGCAACCGAGTTTCCACTGAAGTGTCCACCACAAATCTCATCTTGGACTTGCTTTATGGCATGAGAAGCTTTAGCGGAGGTTAGACAGCGAAGGAGGAGACCATCAAAGCCTCGCTTATAGAGAATACCCCCTAGCATGGTATAGCGAGCTATGCGCTTGATGAAAGCTTGCCGTGCATTGCTAGAGAGGTTGGGAGGAGTGACAAAAAGAGACAAGTAGTCCACAAGTTGCTTATACCAGTCATCTTGTGGGCTAAAATTGATAGTGTTGATATGGTCGATGTGAGGAGAGATGTATGAAGGCAAAGGTACACGATGCACTGTGACAAAAAGGTGGGATGACGATGATGAAGATGGGATATGTGAAGCAAGAGAGGCCATGGTGTCGGCAAACTTGTTCGTAGATTGTGGAACAGTCTGCAAGAGGTAATGGTCGAAAGATGCCAAAAGAAGGTCAGCACGATTCTTATACCTCTGTAAAACTTCATTTTTATAAAGATATGAACCGTTAACTTGATTAACGACGAGCTGCGAGTCACCGAAGATGTTGATAGACTTGATGTGGAGAGAAAGGGCAGTCTGAAGTCTCAAAATTAAGGCCTCGTATTCGGCCATATTATTGGTACAATCAAAGTCAAGCTTGAAAGATAGAGGCATGGGCTCCCCTTTGAGTGGGATGAGGATGACCCCCGCACCCCCACCGAGTTGATATTTGGAGCCATCAAAGAACATAGTCATTTGGTAGACGGTGTCATCGGTGGAAAGGGTAGCGATTGACTCGTCAAGAAACTCACAGTGTGAAGGTTGGTTGTTGGGAAGAGGGGCATCTACCAGTTGGTCAGCGATGGTTTGCCCCTTGATAGATTTCTGTTGGATGAATTTGAAGTCAAACTCAGCAAGCAGCATGAGCCACCGAGCCATACGTTGATTCTGGTATGGCTTGGAGTGCATGTACTTGAGAGGGTCGGTGTGAGTGACGACAAAGGTTTTATGGTTGAGAAGATAGTGGCGGAGCTTGGTAATGGAAAAGACTAATTCCAAACAGAGTTTCTCGGTATGAGTATACCGAGTTTCATAGTCGACCAGTGTTTGACTGATGTAGTAAACCGCTTGCTCGCGATGATGCTCATCTTGGTGCGCGATCATGGCACCTAACGAATGGTTGGTGGCAGAGATATAAAGGTAGAAGGGTTGGTCGTCCTTAGGTGGAATGAGGACTGGTGGAGAGACCAGATAGCCTTTGAGGGCTTCAAAAGCCTCTTGACAGTCCTTATCCCATTTAAAGGAGACGTCTTTCTTAAGGAGGTGATGAAAAGGTTGGCAGCGGTCTGAAAGCTGTGAGATGAAACGGTGAATGGACTGGAGCTTCCCTTGTAGACTGCAAAGCTGCTTGAGATTGGTCGGGGGTGGCATTTCGAGGATAGCGTGGATCTTGGCGGGATCTATCTTGATACCACAGAAAGAAATGATGAAGCCAAGAAGTTTGCCTGAGAGGACCCCAAAGACACACTTCTTGGGGTTAAGGTAGACATTGTATTGCAGAAGGTGAGAGAAGATGATTGTGAGAATGGTCAAGTGGTCGCGGCGAAGTTTGGACTTGCTGAGAAGGTCATCCACATAGTCCTCCATGATTTTGTGGAGGAGATCATGGAAAATGTAGGTCATGGCGCGCTGATATGTGGCACCAGCATTTTTCAAGCCGAAAGGCATGACTCGATAGCAGAAAGTCCCCCATGGGGTGATAAAGGTAGTCTTGTGCTGATCTTCCAGTGCGATCAGGATTTGATTGTATCCTGAAAACCCGTCCATGAAAGATAGCATCTCATGGCCGGTCGTGAGATCAACAAGCTGGTCGATGTTAGGAAGAGGAAATTCATCTTTGGGACAGGCTAGGTTAAGGTCGTGATAGTCCGTGCAGATCCGAATCCCCCCAGTTGCTTTAGTAACTGGGATGATGTTAGAGACCCACTGTGGATAATCGATGGGTTGGATGAAGGAGATAGAAAGAAGATGCTGAAGCTCCTCTTTGACAAGAAACACAATGCGAGGATGCATCTTTCGAAGCTTTTGCCTAACAGGCTTAGCCTCTAGTTTGGTGACAATGTTATGGGTAGCAATGGTGGGGTCAATGCCAGGCATGTCGCTGTAAGTCCAGGCAAAGGCCTTGCTATGGTTGGAAAGGAACTGGGCATAGTCAAGCTGCTCCTGAGCATCTAAAGATTGGCCAATCTTTAAGACGTGAGGAACATCGGAAGAAGAAGGGAGGTTGATGTCAATGGTGGATTCATTTAACATAACCTGGGTCTCGGAAGGGAGGAAACGCTAGATGAAAGAGTCATCGGCACCCATGTAGGAAAGGATGGCGTCATCGTCAACGCAGTGGACAGTGTGAATGGTTGCCGACTCATCCTCTACCATGCTAGGAAAGATGAGAGGGAGAGACCTGCGCACCCCATTGAGCTGATAGGTCAGGGGTTCCAGGTGGATGGTGTTTATAGAAAAAAAAACTAGGAGGGATGGAAACCACCGACTCCGTAGGTGACGAAGGAGAAATGGGCGAGTCTGGAAGAGATTGGTCAATGGTTGGCTCGGGACAAAGGTCAGAAGGAGCCTGAGTGGGGTCATGATATCCCAGGCTGTACCGTTTCTTGGCATCGTGATCATTGAGCGGCTTGATGGGCTAATGGGAGCCCTGCTCATATCGTCCGAAACCAAAACCCTTCCATGCACACCTATGAAGGTAAGTGTGTACAAGGGCGGGGTTGCCAAGAAATGAGAAATCAGATGTGAAAGGTTGGGGTGAAGAGAGGGAATTGCCGTTGGTAGGAGCTTGATTAAGCCCCCCATAGACAAAGTTGGTTTGGAAGTGAGGAGGACCATAAGGTATGACCGTCCCGATCCGATGGTCATAATTAGGACTGAGGTGAAGGCGTCCATACTCTTGCGGAGTTTGGAACATGTCGAGGGTCAACAAGCAATATTCCCTAAGTGATAGTCATTGGAAGATGTCTTCCATGGGGTCTTTGGTCGGTGCTTGAAGAGGAGGGGTGAGGGCAACTGCCGATTGCGAACTGGTCAAAGCTTCTGCAGATGGGGGCGGTGTCGGAGTTGACGGCTTGATGGGAATGAGGACATCGTTGGGATGGTAGGTGGTGTTGCAAGTCTTGAAGGGTGAAGGGTCAGTGGGGATGGTGTGGACTTGCCCATCATGCTCAAACTTCACACAACAGTGCAGGGTAGAGGGTATATAGGCCATGGCACGGATCCAAGGTCGGCCCAGTAGAAGGTTGTATTGAAACTCTCCTTCGATGATATATAAGAGCTCTGGGACTGTGCGTGGACCAACATGAATGTGGAGGATGACTGTGCCAATGGTCATGGCGGTGGTGTCGTTGAAAGAGCGTAAGATCACGTCAGTTTTGGAGACGCAGTTCTTGGGAAGAGCCAGCTGATCAAAGGCATGGGTAGAGATTATGTTGATGCTAGCGCCACCGTCGATCATAACGCGTTTAATGCGTGTTTGATCAACATAGGTAGTGATGAAGAGGGCGGCGTCCTGATCTTCCATGTTAGATGTGGGAATCTCAGAATCGCTGAATGTGATGGAGGCGACAGGAGACAAGGAATGGACGAGGGCAGCGAGTGGTTGGGGGTCCTCAGGTTGGACCTCCGCTGCCTACAAGGCTTGGATAAGGGCTTGACGGTGCTGAGGCGAGGTTTGGATAAGGTCATAAAGAGACATCTTCACAGGTGTCTGGTGAAGCTGCTTCAGCATGGAGTCGTGAATTGGCCCAGAAGAGGAAGACGAAGAAGGTTGGGATGCGCCAAGAATAGAAATTTTAGGCTTGGGCGCAAGGGGTGGTTTGACGAAGGGATAGGTCCAAGGAATGGCAGCTTTTTCTTTGGCCTTGTCCTTTTGTGACCTAGTGGTTATATGGATAGCATTGATTTCGAAAATGGGAGGCAAAGAAGGGGTCATGTCTTGCTGGTGAGATGTTGACGTGTTTGAAGAGGTTGGACAGGAAGGAGTCGGGGTCTGGTCAAGAGTGTCCTCAAGGAGAAGAGTGTCTTTCTCCATATGGCAGCGAATGACGGCCTTGAGGGCACAACAAGTCTCGGTGTCGTGTCCTGGTGTACGATGATATAAACAAATTTTCGTGTCGTCGAACCAGGAGGGCTTGGACGCGAGAGGTTGGAAAGGCTTGATGGGCGAAAGGGTTATGTCAGAAGTCTGGAGAAGTCAGCGCAATATCAATGAGTATGAGCCCAATAGAGGGTCCGTGCTATTTGATATGCATGAGGTTGGTGACTTTTGCTTAGGCGAGGTTAGAAGAGGTTTTCGTACCACCTTATGGGTTGATGGTGTGGTGACAGATGGAGATGGCTCTTTCTTGATGATTGATACCACCTTTTTAGGAGAGGGACGACTGGAGATAGGCAGAGGAACCAAAGGAGGCAACGAGTTTTGGTTGAAGGTCAGAGTGGGAAGGATGCTAGCAAAGGTCGAAGGATGGGGGCCCAAAATGGATGGCAATGGTGATGGGGAAGGAGACGTTCATTTCTGTGGTCTGGCAGTCTTCTTTGCCTTGGTTGGAAGACTACTGCTAGTCGAGGTCTGGCCTAGGTCCACCTTCACTTACGGGTGAGTGAGGGTGGAGATAGGACGAATGCCAAATGACCTGATGGGTTTAGACGAGATAGATGCAGGCTTCGGTTTTGAAGGGTTTGGTTGAGGTTTGAGAGTCTGGTCTTTGTCCAAGGTCTAACGAGATTCTACCTTAGGAGGATTAGCGGCATGTGATGAGAGGGCACAGGTATGTTGAAGGGCTTTAAGATGCTCCCACAACACCTGAGGCGTCACTTTCCTCGGAGGGAGAAGTTTGATTTTCTCCACTAACTGGGAAAATGGCTGAGAGGAAGATGTTGATGGTTGCGAGCTTGAAGACGAGATGGGTGTAGTGGTCTTAAACGCATGGTGTGGTGAAGTCGTGACAGGTTTAGATGAAGACAAAGGGGAGACAGGTTCTTCCCTGGGTAGAGAAGAAACCGGGGAGCGAGGCTCCTCTAGCGAGTAAAGGGCAGGGATGACGGTGCCCTCCACTTGCGGTTGAGGAGTAGGAAGGGTCGGGTCCTCCATAGGCCGCAGAAAGGAGGAGGGCGAGACCGGTGGTGCTGGTAAGGCCGAGGCGTCCTCTAAGATGAGAGAAGTCGATGGAGAACTAACCAGGGAAAGAGGTTCGTCCACATGTGACGGACTGATGGATGGACTGACCTCTTGAGGTTGATTGGGGATGAAAGGAGAGACTGTATTGACTGTTCGAATATTGTGCTCATGATTGTCGTCAATTAAGGTCTAGACATTGTTCTGAGTTGGCAGATGATTGGGGAAAGGTTGTTTGAAGATGTCAATGGCCTGATTAGGGGGTGCATTTGGATTGTCTGAGATGAGATCCCCCTTTTCAAGCATGTCTTGTATTATGTTCTTAAAGGTCTTATAGTTTTTTGTGTCATGGCCCTTAACACGGTGGAAGCTGCAGAAGTCTTGCTCCCTATACCACGTGGGGATGGCGTGTGAGGGATCGAATTGTGGAGGAGGTCAGGCCTGAGGGAGATTGAGGGCCCCCTATTTGAGAAGTTTTTCCAGCACAGATGCATATGATTCTCTGAGAGGAGTATATCATCGCTGCACGTATCTTTGCTGGAATTGGTGAGTAGCGCTCTGAGATGTAGATGGCTCAGGCTGATTGGTCGAAGAAGATGAAGGTCTGACAACCACGGCATTAGCTGAAGCCTTGGATTTAGAATTGGATGATGATGGCTTAGTAGAAGAAGAGTCATTAGTCTTAGAGCTGGGATTCTTACTCTGCAACTTGACTTTATTCTCCTCGATGGCACGCAAGTCAAGTTTGTGGGCCATCGTGAAGGCCTCGTCAAAAGTGCGGAAGGTTTGAACCCTCAGGGTGGAAGAGATATGTCTGGCACAGGCTTGGGAAAAGAGTTCAATAAGCTCAGCCTGGGGTAAGGAAAAGGAGAGTTGATTGATAAGGCCTCTCCATCGAGCAACGAAGTCGGCTATGGACTCGTCCTCGAATTGCCGGATAGAATAGAGGTCCGTGATTGAGACCTTCTTGGTTATGTTGATGGAAAAGTGATCGAGGAAGAGCTGAGCCAATTGTGTGAATGAGAAGAGAGAATGGCTAGGAAGGGAGCTGTACCAGTCAAGTGCAGCACCTGAGAGAGACATAGGAAACGTGCGTAAGAGTAACGCATCGTCATGGCCAATGAGGTAGCAGGCATGTCTGAATGCTCGCAAGTGTTGTTGTGGGTCTTCCTTGTTTTGAAAGCGAGAAAACTTCGGAAGCTCCCACTGGCTAGGATATGGTCTGATTGGGACAGAAGGATGAATGGGCTCGTTATAGATCTACTCGTATGAAAGAGTGTTGTGCGAGCCAAAAACAGAGGTCTCAAGACTGGTCATCTTGTCCATCAGCATTTTGATGATGTCTGTTGACGGATTGACGGGTTGCGCACCCCCTAAGTTGTAGGGCGCTTGGAAGAGGTTAGAGGAGGCGTGCGACATAGTCGGTTGTACAATGTACGGATGACTAATCGCAGGGGCAGAGGTGGAGGCTAAAGGTGGTTGGGTGGAAGACATAGCTGGGCCCATTGTCGCCATGAGAGGTTGGACTGTGGTAACAGGGGCCAAGGGGTAAGAAGCCACCCTGGTGTTGATAGGGGCCAGGGTAGGTAGAATAGAGACGACAAGGTTTTGAAAAGGAGTGGATAGCGGTTGAGCGGGTTGAGGTTGACAGGGGGCCGAAACCCCGGTGGAAGTGGGCCCAATGATAGAGGGAGAGGCCACACCTGGAGGATTGGTCGAAGTCTGGTCAGTGGTCAAAGCGATGGCTTGAGTGTCTGAAGGTTGAACTATGGATGCTGTCGATACAGCCATAGTCGCGGCAAGGGAGGTTGGCATTCTGTAGATTAGATTGCCCAAGGAGTCTCGCATTTGGCTATGCGCAAGATAGTGTTGTAAGGCCTTGACGTTGAGGTCCAAGAATCACTCGAAATCTTGGTCCCCTTCTTGGACAATGGGAGTCTGCGGCGGGGTTGGACGGGCAGGAGTTCTTTCGGTCTCCGAGTTGAACTCCATTGTAGGCTTGGTCACGGACGGGGTGGACAGAAGTGGTTGATGGCTGGCGTGGTTGACAAGAGCCTTGGCTTGGCTACGAGTCAAAACCATGCAAGGCAAAGAAGGTTCAAGTCTTAGGAACTGTGTTGCTCAGTTTCAAAAAACCAGGATGGAGTCTTTGACAGAGAAGGGACAAGTTTCAAGCTGTTGGTTTTGAAAAAAAAGGACAGTGACAGAGACCGACGTCGGTTTAAAAACCGATGTCGGTAAAAAATGTGGCTGACGTCGGTCAGATAACCGATGCTGGTAATAGATGAAGCCGACGTCGGTATTAGAACCGATGCCAGTGATAGGGGAAGCCGACGTCGGTGGCAGAACCGATGTTGGTGACTGTGTTTTCTAGAGAACCAAAAGGTTTGAGGATTCTTGGAAAAACAAAGAAGAAAGCGTCCTCACTCACTCAAACAAATAGATGAGAAGAGGAAAATAGAGAGAGACAGATAAGCCTAAGCGATAAATCCTAGGAATTAACTTTAAAATTTGTGGCTTATGCCTTAGATGGATGTTTGGGGAGATTGGCTGAAAAATGGGTCCTAGAAGAAGGCGGTCTAAAGATGGTTTCAGGTCTTGTTTTAGGTGCTCAAAGATCTGTGTTAGGGTCTGGTACGTAGCCTGGTGCTAAGGAGCAAGCTCCCCTCACTTCACGATTCCAGTGGTTAGCTGGTCTCGCTTAGCCAAGATATACCTCGCCTAGAGTTTAGACTCTGCCAGAGAACGGAGTGGGCTTCCCCCTTGGTGATGAAATCCAAGTGGGGTTATCGGGACAGGTAAGGTATCCGCTGGGGGATGAAATCCCAGTCGGGCCTTGTCTCAAGTAAGTTTTATGTTCGTTTTAGTGCATGTGGTTCGGTAGTGTAACATCAAGTGTCTACGATTTATTCAATATGCGTCTAAGTTACTAGATGTGGACTAATGCAAGCACAAGTAGAAATGAAAGTGCAATACGTTTTAATGCCCAAGTCAAAATGTGATGTTTGTTATGAAGACAAGTTTGAGAAAGGGTTGAGAGTATGATGTTTAGACTAGTCTAGAATGCAAGGAAGAAAGATTCGTTTTAGTCCTGCTTATAGTGTCATTGAGAAGAAAAGAAGGAAGAGAAAAGGTAAGAACCTAATGCTCCTAAATGAAGAAGAAAAAGGAACCCAGGAGGAACCTAGGGTCCCACCAGGCGTGCCAGAGATGTTTCTATTCAAAATTTGCTTTTCAGATTTAAGAGAAAGAAGAAACTAAAAAAGTAATGGACAAGGCATGGGAAGTACCTGGATAAAGATTGCGCACCGTAAATCTAGACGCTTGTGAGCACTCCTCTTTGGCTATGGAGGAATGACACCTGCAAAAAAAAAAGGAAACTTCGACAAGAAAGTGTTAGATGGATAGGCGGTGGGTTGCCAAGCAAAAGCTTGTTCCCGGAAGTGTGAAAACTTCCTTAAGGGAGGTCAACCCACTGTTAACAGACAGCTAAAAGATCAAGAAAATATAGAATGCCAGAATACAGAAGTGACAAAGAAATTAGGAAGGAAAGAAAAGACAAAATGATTACCTTTAGGAGTTGTTGGGCTGAAGACAGTCGCCAAGGTTAGAAATGTCGCCGGCGTCGGTTAGCTGATCTGTCGGCGTCGGCTACCCTGCCGACGTCGGTTTGGGAAGTGACCGGCGTCAGTCAGGGTTGTGGCCTGTAGTCGGGTCTGGGTTGCTTTCTAGACTGTGGACGGGTCTGGTTCGTGAACGGGGTCGAGACAGAGTTCGGGGACAAATTTAGATGGACTGAGGAATGCTCTGGTTCTGGTTGGGTGCCTTATGCAAGGTCTTTGTTGACAGGGGGATGAGGAAGAGGAAGATACACAGGGGACAGGACCTGAGAAGGCTTTACAGCCTCTCAGGGGGAAAAATAGAGGGAGTAGAAGACAATAGATAGGATAGATGACTAAAAACTAAAGAAAAGAAATAAAATGAAACACCAGACTGTGCTTACCTTTGGCTTGCTGACTGAAGAAAGGAGGAGCTATTGTTGGAGCCACGGAAGACTTGTTGCAAGAAGAAATCCCTGATCCAGAGCCTTTGCACTTGTTGCTACTGTTGCACGAGGTCCAGACGGAGGAGAGACAAATGCCAAAGCACCAAGAGAAGTCTGTTTGCGAGCTCAAGGGTCCAGGGCTGCAACGGATGCAGAAAGGGGTAATGAAGGCTGCTGACGCTGATAGTTTTGCCGATGTCGGCCGAAGGGTCGCCGACGTTGGCAGTCGCAGGATGGGGACAGAGGCTAAAAATAGCCTCTGCCCATTCTTGCACGCCGCCGGGTGAGGGGTTATGGGAAGAACGGTCACGAGGATGCCAAAATGGGCGTGGGGGGAAGATAATGAAGAGATTTGGCCTAATAAATGCTAGGGGGAAGGTGGAGGGATTCAAGGGAGGATCCAAGGTGGCAAGGGTAGGGTGGAAAGGGGGCCACTTGATTTAAAATATTTAAGTTATTTTAATCAAATGGAGGCCAAGGGTTAGGATAAGGGTTTGAGGTGGACAAGGGGGAGAACCAAGGTGCAGACACGTTTGCGGTGTCTACACCATATTTCACTTAATTGAGTATGCCCTACCTACTTTACCTATTTGAGTATGCCCTACATGATTAAATACCTGACCTTGAAGGTGGATTCTTAAATAATTTGTGGGTTTCTCAATCAATGGGTCTATCAATATGCATAAATGACTCCCTTGTATCATGTATCTTGTAACATACCTATAGTCATGATATGGTCACTCATACATGACATTTATCGCATACCTATTACATATGTGTATGCCTTCACTCATACATGACATCTACCTATAATAATGATATGATAACTTATACTTGACATGAATGTAGATAATCACCCTATTAGACTCCATTTAAAATATAATAAATCAACACACCATTCAAATTCATTCTAAAAAGATACCACACTCTAAAACAAATGTCAGATAGATGGTTAATCCATTCATTCTTCAATTCTAATATCATGCATTATTCCAAAGTCATGTAGAATAAAGTCATATTCTAGCACTCTAAATTCACATAAGACACTCTCTTATTGATCCTCAACATCCCTAATCACTCCTTCATCAACCCTCATATTCACTTATCATCCCTATTAATTCCCTCAATAGTTCTCATTGTCCCTTATTATCCTTAATCATTCCCTCATTGACTATTATCATCCTTCATTATTGCTAATCACTCCCTCATCAACCCTCATCATCCTTTATCATCCTTCATTGTAATTGATCATCCCTAAACACTCCAAGTTATTAAACTTCATCAACTCTAATCATACCTAATCACTCTCTCATCATCCTAAGCATCATCCCTAACCACACTCTCATCATCCCTCATCATCCCTAATAACACCCTCATTAACCATCATCATTTATTATCATCCCTAGTCAATCCTTCATCATCTTTCATTAGACCCCTCAACATCCCTAATCACTTATTCATCAACCCTCATCATAGTTAATCATCCTTAATCACCCCCTCCTTATATATCCTCATCCCTAAATGTCCTTAACAATTCCCTCAATATCACTCATCATACATAATCACTCTATCATCATCCCTAGTCACTCCCTTATCTAGTAGAGTGTGTTCTAATCCATTAATAAATATAAATTTGTTTCAAATTGAATAATATATTTTTTATATGAATCTTGAATGGTGTTTCAATTCCTTTTGTTCTTATTAGAGTGTACTAGGGTGATTATTATCATTCATGTCTAGTATATTAGTTAGGGTCATGATGGATTATTTTAGGGAGATTGTTAAATGATTTACATGGTGAAAATAAGATAATATCCTCTTTGCACTTTGATGTAAAAAATTCATTTTAAATGATGAAGGATGATGAAAAATGATGATAGATAAAAAAAATTACCTCTTTGCACCTACTTCATATGACGTGAAATCCTTCTTCTAGACATAGTTATTTCTAAATCATTGAGCAAAAGGGCCAGATCATTTTGGATCTTCTCATGTTTGCGAGTTATTATCAAATAATGATGTGTGTCATGAGTATAAATTATTAGCATTTGTGCCACTGCCTTTGTTATGTCATGTTTTCTCCTTGCATTTAAATCTTTTTGCTTGTGTAGTAATTATGATAGGAAAGTGGATAGGGGTTAAGCTGAACTACCAATGCCTACATCATTATTTTGTAGTCTAGTCTCAATAATTTAAGTTAGTGTTTATCATTTAGGTTTCATTTTTAAGGTTTTAGGTTAAGAGTTTAGGGTTCAAAGTTTATGGTTCATTGTTTGGAGTTGATTATTTAGGTTCTAGCATTTACATTTTAAGGTTTCAGGTTTATCTAATTTTAAGATTTAGGGTCTATGGTTTTGGTTTTTAGATTTTATGGTTATGGGTCTAGGGTTTAGGGTTCAACTTTCAAGGTTTAGGGTTTAACGCTTAGGGTTTTAGGATTAGGGTTTAGTGTTAAAATTTTAGGGGCCAAGGTTTTGGTTTTTGGGTTTGGGGTTTGGGGTTTGATGTTTAGGGTTTAAGGTTCATGATTTTTAATTTTGTGTTTAAGGTTTAGTGTTTAATATTAAGGACCTATAAGGTTAAGGTTTTATGGTTTAGTGTTTAGTATTTAGGATTATAAGCTTATGGTTTAGGATTTAGGGTTAACGGTTTAAAATTTAGGTTTTAGGGCTTAGCATCTAGGATATAAAGTCTAAGGTTTAAGGTTTTAAGGCTATATGTTTAGGTATTATTTTTTTGGGTTAGGGATAATGTATTAGGTTTAAGTGTGAAAGGTTTATGGTGTTTAGGTTTTAAGGTTTAGGGTTTATCAAATTTTAAGATTTAGGGTCTATGGTTTTGGGTTTGAGGTTTTAATGTTCTAGGTTTTTGGTTTAAGGTTTAACTTTAAAGGTTTAGGGTTCAGTGAGTAGGGTTTCAAGATTAGGGTTTAGTGTTAAAATTTTAGGGGTCAAGGTTTTGGGTTTTTGGTTTAGGGTTTGATGTTTAGGGTTTAAGGTTCATGATTTTGAATTTTTTGTTTAAGGTTTAGTGTTTAATATTAAGGACATATAAGGTTAAGGTTTTATGGTTCAGTTTTTAAGATTTAGGATTTTAATCTTATGTTTTGTGCTTTAGGTTTAAAGGCTTA